>WNGS01000907.1:64320-110702 GCA_020271785.1 Procambarus virginalis | reverse complement strand
CAATTGTGTGTGTACTCACCTAATTGTTTTGTACTCCGTTAATCACAACTACCTCTTACTTAAACTTCAGCATTATGGAATCCGGGGCCTTGCCTTGACTACATCCGATCCTATCTTAGTGACAGACACCAATATGTAACCATCAATGAACAACTTCTTCCACTCTACAATAACCGTTGGAGTGCCAGGGCAGTATCTTAGGACCTCTTCTATTTCTTATATATAAACGATCTGCCTAATGTCTCTAATATTCTTAAACCTATATTGTTTGCTGACGATACTACCCTTATCTATTCAGACCTCAACCCACATACACTAAATAAGTTTGTGAATAATGAATTAAAAAAGTCCACTTATGGATGTCATCTAACAAACTAACATTAAACATAGAAAAGACTTACTACATCTATTTGGAAGCAAATCATCAAATGCAATTCAGCTACAGATAGACAACATTAATATCAGTAATAAAATGATGGCAAGTTTCTTGGCCTATTCCTAGACAAGAGACTCAACTTCAGCACCCACATTCAACATACTAAGAAGTCTCTAAGACAGTTGTATACTCTCTAAAATAGATATTATGTTCCTACTCTCTGCTCTCCTCTCACTATATTATGCACTAATCTACCCCTATCTTAATTATGGTATCTGTGCATGGGGGTCTACCACTGCAAGCCACCTAAGCCCATCATCACCCAGCAAAAATCTGCTATCAGAATAATACTAACTCTGCTTTCAGACAACACTCAGCTCCCTTGTTTAATCCCTAAACTTGCTAAATATTAACTCCCTCCACACATTCTCTTGTGTCAACTACATTTACAAAACCCTGTTCTTAAATGCAAACCATGCTCTGAAACTCTCCTGGACAGATGTAATAGGACCCATTATCACCACACCAGAAATAAATATCTCTTTGATATCCCCAGGGTCAAACTTAATCTGTGTAAACACTCTACGCAAATTAAGGGACCTTGTCTATGGAACTCACTCCTATTGAATTGAAAAGCTGTCAAACTTTTGCCTTATTTAAAAGCATAACCAAAAAGTACCTAATTTCATCTTCTTAGTTTCCTACGCTGAGCTTTAAATTTGCTCTGTACCTAGTGTTACCCAATCTCACAATTTTATGTATTTAACCCAAACAGCCTTATCATTGTGTTCATTGCTGTCTTCTTTTATGTGCTAGCAATATGCTGTATTGTGCCTACCAATTTTTGTCAACTACCATTCACGCTGTCATTGCAATCAATCTGAGCTACCTATGTGCTTTAATATACCTACAATTTTCTCTCATCTTTTTTTTTTCTTGCCTTGTAACTGTTATCATTTTATATAAATTTTGCAAGTATTTACCTACTTAAAATTTTCTTAGATTAAGGACCTGCCCGAAACGCTGCGCGTACTAGTGGCTTTACAAGACTGTAATTACCATATTATGTATCCTCACAATCCCAATGTACCTTCTTGTATATGCATAAATAAATAAATAAATAAATAATAATCACTATAAACCCCCTTCTGAATATACATTCTGCTTAATTTTTGGGGTTGATCTTTGACACTTCATATCTCTTATCTTTGAGTTAAATGCTCCAAAGTCCTTACCTAGTTTTGTCCCATGCTTCCTGGGGAGCTGGTAGATGGACACTCCTATTTGCAGTCACATAATTCCCCTGCATAGCCATGGAATGCTGCCTCTTCCTATCACCCTCAACACCTACATGCTTCAGTACACACTCCTTACGACAGCAAAACCAGAACATCTGCTCCAGACAAATTTTTGGGTACCTCTACCTGCGTCAGCCTACCAAGCCCCGTGACCACCAGCCAGGTGTGTCAGCTGGTGATCTGTTTAGCGCCCGCAAACTGCTTGTTATTTTGCCAGCTCCTTGTGAACCACACCTTGCCACCAGACATGACATCACCCGCAGGCACATATAAACTGGAATATATACAATATAATATAACTACAATATAGCTTCCTGCCACTGGCCTGGAACAGCAGACTACCTCTGGTGCTCCTGGGATCTACACTCTGCTTCCTTCACTCGCTGTTGCTCGCTGCTACGATGCGTGATGGTGGTCATGTGGACATATATATAGATTAAGTCAACCTTTCAGTTTTTGAAGTAGAGTAAATTTATTTAAGTTAATTTCTTTTGTTTTGCCAAGTATTATTCTCGGGAACAATTTTGTTGTTATGATTGAAGTTTACAGTAAAGTGTTTAATTGTTCATGTTTGTTTAATCCTGCAACTTTCACGCCACACAGGCAAAGCAGCATTTATTTACTTTCTTTTACTTTTTTTGTTTAATGTGCGTAAGTGCAAATTCCAGCTGATTCGGTATTTGGTGTGCTACCAAACCATAACATCACAGCACAAATCTCTTGTGCTGTCTAAATTTGATTATAGCTTCCCCTACTACTCTTCTGCCTCTCCTTCAACCCTTTATCTTTTCAATGATATACACTATACTGGGGTTACACCTCGGCTCTGGCTTATGATCATGATCATTTAACCCTTAAACTGCGTAACACTTCATGAGACGTGTTAAGGAACTGACGTGAAAGTGCGCACCCCTTCATATGACGTTTTGGAGTACCACGCAAGATTTAAACAGCCTGTGGGTACACAGGGCTCATTCACATCACCTTCCACAGGGCTCTTGTAAACAGATGCCGTTAAAAAAAAAAATCATGGTCAACATTCGTGAATGTGAAAGCCTCAGAACTGAGTGAGCCACCAAGGCTGGTGCACCCAGCATGAGCTCACAGCACTGCTGTTCAGCTTGTGACCACAGCATCGTCTAAGAATATAAAAAATATATGTAATTGGTATTATTTAGCGATGATAGTATAACTGAAGACCACTGACTGTGATAAAAATGACTCAGATTCTCATAATAGAGGGATTGTTGTGATAATTTGCACTGTACTGTGGGAAACTGTGTACTGTGTACTGTGGTTAGCAGGCTGTAGCGTCGTCTGCCGAATCTGTGTGGCCACCTGTTGCTGTTTGCATTTACTATACCTGCTTAGTGGTTCGCTATGGTGAACAAAACATGCAGATACTTATATATAACATCTGTATATAGTGAATAAAAGCAAAAACAATATGGTGGGAAGAGAATGTTGGCAAGGGAGGAAGTGGCGGCTGGCTGTTGTGGCGACCACTCGCTGCTTTTTGACTCCGCATGCCAACTTAGTGGTTTGTAATGGTGAACACAAATGTAGATACTTATATATAACGTGTATATATAGTGTAATAACAGCAAAAGGAGGGTTGGGAGAAGCTATTTTGGTGAGGGAGGTGGCATCATCTCCATGACTTGTCATGCTGTGTAAGGGTGGCCACTATGCTCTTTGGGCACTATACCAGCTTAGTTGAACAGTTATGGTGAACTAAACATGTAGATGAAACTACCACTTACCTTGGGTAAGTGGTAGTTTTTGCACTGGCAAGGGCGCGGGTACTGCGTAGCTAGTTTTCACCTACAACAGTGGCCAGCTCTGTTCCTCTGGGTACACTGTCCTCTTGCAAGGGTTTTTCTTTTCTTTTTCTTTTTGAGTGGTGGTGGTGGGGGGTCGGCCTTGGTGTTCCTCCCCCTTTATACTAGGAGTTGTTGGTGTTTGGTGGTACCCCGTACTTCTCCCTCGTGAGTGGACACATCCCGGGGGTTCAGCATTAGCAGTGTTGATTGGTAGCTTGGGTGCCAGTTAGCAGTACCCTGCCTAGGATTACCCTTAGCAGACCGAGTCTAGGGGCCCTGAGAAACCCTGCGGGGACACTCGGGTCCAATGGATGAGACAGCTGAGTCCCTTGCATTTTGCGAGTTTGAGGGTTGCTCTGTCCCCTTATCTCAGGGCGACGCTCATCGTTTTTGCCTCCGTTATGCTGCCTGTTGGGTCGATGACACATTCGACCCAGAGTCCTGCGAGTTTTGTTACTTTTTTGTGACTCGGTAATCTGATTCACCCAATCTGATGTTGACATTATTTGGGTGCAGGCGGCTCGTGCGCTATAGGATAGGTTTAGGTGTACAGCATGCTAAGTTGGTTGCTTCCCCGGATGCCCGAGGCTGCCCTGTTTTGTTTATAGGGACCTGGACTTGGGTGTTGGCCGTCTGCATCCCCCTCGTTCTTCCCTGCTGTGGTTCATTCACTTCCCGCCAACACCTGCTTCCAGCTCCTAAGTGTCTGAGGGCTTCGGGGTCGGGGCAGGGTTTAAAGGTTTCTGAGACTTGGGCAGCTTCGGGGTTGCCTCTTTCGGCAGCCCGTCCTCCAAACAAAGATCCAAAAGTGATTCCATGCACCCGCCAAACCCCCTGTTTATGAATGAAAAGCGGTTTACACACGACTCACAACTGCTGACGTTCGAACATTTCCGGAACAAGTGCTTCACTGACGAATTTTGTNATATATATATATATATATATATATATATATATATATATATAATATATATATATATATATATATACATATACATATAATGGGGGGTACCACCTCTGGTGCAATTATAGGGACCCACAACCTCAGAGAAAGGAACACAGAGCATTCAGGCAAAAACTTGCCATTTAACTCTGAATACGTAAGAGTATTCGCTTCTACCACCCCCCTATTTTTTATGGTGTACACTTTATTATGCAAGGTTATACTGTTACATATCTGATTTTATGCAAAAATTAACATTAAGAGGACACAATCTTGAGATTATCTTGAGATGATTTCAGGGCTTTAGTGTCCCCGCGGCCCGGTCCTCGACCAGGCCTCCACCCCCAGGAAGCAGCCCGTGACAGCTGACTATCACCCAGGTACCTATTTTACTGCTTGGTAACATGGGCATAGGGTGAAATAAACTCTGCCCATTGTTTCTCGCCGGCGCCTGGGATCAAACCCGGGACCACAGGATCACAAGTCCAGTGTGCTGTCCTCACGGCCGACCAGCTCACAAGAAAAAGTTCACTTCCTAGAGGCTATAGATTTCCTCGAACTCCTCCGACGCCGGGCAGGAACCGTGGATGCAGCGGGCATCCCCCTCTGGATCGCGACACTGAGGCGCTGAAAGAGAAAACTTGCCGCTCTAGGGTCTCTTGTGGTGTCAATGAGCTTGGAACCAAGATCCTTTAGAAACCTTCTTGCACTCTCTCCCCATGGGCCTTGGGTCTCATACCCTATTGGAACGAAGTTGTACCGGTGATCTAATTGCCTGTACTTGGCTAACTTGTGTCTTTCTCCGTGTGTCGTCGCGGTTCCTGCTGTGCTGGCAGAGAGGTTGATGTATGTGGCTGCCAGGGTGGATACGCAAGTATAGTCCCATGCCAACTGTCTGCCACCCTTCCACAGACGCAGTGTTATTCCGTCTGGTTGGCCGGCAAAGCTAACAGAGTCACGGTTCAGTAGGTTGCGGGGCTCTCCGCTGGACACTGAGCAGAGGCAAGGCTTCTTTTAATGATGTCATTGACTTCGTCGTGTCTAGTGTGCCAACCACCAGATTTTCCACAGTGCAGGCTGTGGAATCCATATTCGTCAGCATCTGTCTCGCCTCAAATACACCTATAAACAGTGTGGATGGGGGGCAGCAATGCGGAGAGCGACTGCGATATGGAAAAAATTCAGAAAAATTTTGAAGAAATTCTGGCATTTACGGACACAAGTAACAGCGAGTTTGAATTAGGACATGATGAGTCAGTACAATTTGTATATGAAGTTTTAAAAACAAGATCCAAGGGAATGAAACAAATGTCAATTACAGAGTCTTTTGCAATGGCTTCCAAGAAAGCTCGCACTGCATCACCTGCACCTGACTCATCGCATGTTGACCCAGTCCCCAACAACTTCAGTCAACCCAACACCATCAACATCCACCACCACCTCTTCCATGTAAATAACTATGCTTCATCAACATCAATCATCAACATAAGCGGATCAGGACTTCAATTATTGGCGAGTACAAACAAAATACGGTCGCATTTACGCTATGAACCTGTCGATTTTTCCCCTAGATTTTTTCACATTTTTATTTTTCCTCCATTTCTCGTATACGAACTTACATGTTAACCGACGGGTTTCGTCCCCAAGGGGTTCGGAAACCAAGTGGTGCTCTGTATATATATATATATATATATATAATATATATATATATATATATATATATAATGTCGTACCTAGTAGCCAGAACGCACTTCTCAGCCTACTATGCAAGGCCAAATTTGCCTAATAAGCCAAGTTTTCATGAATTAATTGTTTTTCAACTACCTAACCTAACTTTTTGGGCTACCTAACCTAACCTAACCTAACCTTTAAAGATAGGTTAGGTTAGGTTAGGTAGGGTTGGTTAGGTTCGGTCATATATCTACTTTAATTTTAACTCCAATAAAAAAAATTGACCTCATACATAATGAAATGGGTAGCTTTATCATTTCATGAGAAAAAAAATAGAGAAAATATATTAATTCAGGAAAACTTGGCTTATTAGGCAAGTCGGGCCTTGCATAGTAGGCCGAGTACGACGTTCTGCTACTAGGTACAACATATATATATATATATATATATATATATATATATATATATATAATATATATATATATATATATATAATATATATATATATTTATTTTAGTATATTTTGATAGCAGTCTTTCTTGTAAACATATGTTGTTAAATACAATAGAAAAAGTGACATTAATAATTCTAACACAAGTTTTCTCAATATTTCTTATGTTTCTTTTACTGTCGATGGTAATTGAAAGATAAATTCTCCAAAATTCATTTTTATTTCTAGTCTGACGCGATGCTTGAACGCGTTTCAAGCATTGTAATAACCCATTACATTTTCAAAGACTTTAGTTTACACACACATCTGTAACTTGAAAACACTAAGCAGAGTTATACTTATACTAACACTAAACAGCCTATCCGTTGTACTTATACTCACATTTGGGTGAGGTGATATGGTGCAACAGTTTTGGATGAGGTGAACAAACATGTGACAAATACAAGACACAACACGAAACTATGGGTATTAGCTGGATATGAGAGCATAAGAATGGAAGTAACTGCAGAGGACCTATTGGCCCATACTTCCTCTTGATGCATCTATTTTGGTTCAAACTCTTGAAGTAGGTAGAATATAGTTGTGCATTAATTGGCTGTTGATTCCTGGTGTTGACTTTTTGATGTGTAGTGCCTCGCAGATGTCGAGCCGCCTGCTATCGATGTACCTATCGAGGATTTCTGTGTTGTTTGTTAAGACTTCTCTAGTGATGGTCTGGTTGTGTGTGAGGAGATTGTGTTCCTTTATGGAGTCCTGTCATTTATGCATTGTTAATCGCCTGGAAAGGGACATTGTCTTGCCTATATACTGAGTTCTTAGGGGCTTACAGTCCCTAAGTGGGCATTTGAAGGCATAGACAACGTTGGTCTCCTTCAAGCCATTCTGCTTTGTGTCTGGAGAGTTTCTCATGAGTAGTTTGGCTGTTTTTTTTTTTATAGTAAATTGTCAAATGTATTTTCTGTTTTTTGTCTGTAGGGATAACGTTCCTATCAACAATATCTTTCAGGATACTTTCCTCCGTTTTATGAGCTGTCGAGAAGAAGTTCCTGTAAAATAGTCTAATAGGGGGTACATGTGTTGTGTTAGTTGACTCTTCAGAGGTTGCATGGCGTTTTACCTTTCTTCTTACGATGTCTTCATCAAACCCATTAGAGAAGCCAACAAAACCATTAGGCTTCTCTAATGATTTTCTTGAAGACATCATAAGAAGAATGGCCCTAGGGCCCCGTGAGTGGACACATCCCGGGGGTTCAGCTTTAGAAGTTCGTTTGGTAGATTTGGGCGCCGGTTAGTACCGTGCCTGGTGGGTGGGTGGATGGCAGGCAGATGGGTTTGATTGGCAGGTTGTAATATATATCGGAAAATCAATGAAAAGAAGTGAAAACTCCAGGAACTCATGTGAGTGTGGGGAGGTAGAGAGATGGAAGGGGTGTGTGAGGGGTCAGGGGGAAGGGAAGTTAGGACGTTATGAGGCTTGATAGTGATTTTACATACTGTACTTGTTTATTCCAGTCAGTTTTGTTTATTGAAATTGCTATAATTAATAATTACTGCACTGTGTATTAATTGTTGAACAAAGTTAAATATCCCAGTGTATTTAGTCAAGCTGTCTGCTTTTCATGTCTGCATGATCAACCAGATATGAATTGCCATTTAATTTTTGTTTAGTAACACTGCCCATATAGATGTCTACTATTTATGTTCTACTCTTAGAGTTAAACTGGTGTGGGGGGGGGTCCTCGCTCAGTCCCACCAGTCCTCCACCATTTTGGAGGAGATGGTGCTTTCTATGTCAGATTCTCTTATTTTGCCATTGCATAAAGGGTAGTAAGCATTAATCCAAGCCACCCACCTAACCTAATGAACCTACATACACAAAATATGGATATGTGTGAACTACTTTTCATTGTATCCTCTATTTTTTTTTTTTTACGTTATTGACAATAATGTACAAAATGTTAGTTAACAACTTGTTAGTTGTTAACTAACAAGTTGTTAGTTAACAACTAAGTTGTTAGTAAGAACTTAGTTGTTACTAGGTAACAACTTAGTTAACAAGCAAGTTAATGTGTTAGTTAACTAACTTAACTAAGTTAGTTAACTAAGTAAAGTTACTTAAGTTCAAGTTACTTAGTTACACAGTTTAAGGGGGAGTACTTATGTATGCCTCTCCTGTACATAAGTGCTTCCAAAACCCTCTCCAGGTAAGGCTCTCGGTAAACACCTAAAACTAGAAAATAACTTTTTGCTGTTAATACTGTTACCTACATAGCTAACTCCTGTGGCCTGTCCCCATCACTACTGTTTTGGGCTGTGGCATTGTGCTTTGTTTCACTGTACTGTCATGTCACTATCAGTCATGGTGGGGCTTCCACTCTTAATTGACTTTAGTACTTACCATACCTATTTCATCACTGAAAGACTGGTGTTGCTTTTCTGCTAGTTCACTATACCATCACTAGATCCACTCATCATCATTTCTGTGTTAGTCATTACTTCACCATTATTGTGGTGGACTCTTAGTACAATGCTATCACCAAAGTTCACTGTACCATCACTTACCATTCCCATGTCACTATGACTCCCATAGTAAACTAGTCATGTGCTACAATTGTGGATCGTCGTACCACTATCTGTCGTCATTTATTTCAGAATATAATGGAAGACTGCTGAAGGGCTATTAGTTCCCTCTTATTTTCCATTAACCATAACCATTTTTATGTTTCTAACTATGTTTTCATCTTCATGAGCAGTCATTTTCTTATGTGTGGAATGATTTGCTTCTCAAACTTGGAAATAAACTTAAAGTACACTTTCACTGTATAAACTCAAACAGCATTTTAGAGTGTATTAATACAGCAGATTGCTAGGGGTGTTTGGGAAGTCATTATATAATCTTGCCATTGTAACATGAACTGCCCTACTTTATAAAAGATTTAATATAGTTTAGATCATTATTAACTTGCTAAATCAATATTGTATTAGGTCAAGATTTTACTCATTGTAACATATTTTAAATGCCTCCCTGTATATTGTATTCAGAGTACAAAGATATTCTTTGTATAAACATGTTATAAATATAATTTGCCTATTTGTCTGATTAATAAAATGATGTACTGGCATCACATCTTAAAAGTAAGACAAGAGGAGTGTGGAAGGTAAAATAAGGGGATAGGTTGTGGGAGAAGATTGGTGTAGTGAAGCAAGGAGTGTATGTGTGTGTATTCACCTAGTTGTGCTTATGGGGTTGAGTTTTGGCTCTTTGGTACCACCTCTCAACTGTCAATCAACTGGTGTACAGTTTCTGGAACCTATTGGGCTCATTAAATCTACATTTGAAACGGTGTATGGACTCTGTCTCCACCACATCACTGCCTAATGCATTCCATTTGTTAACTACTGACACTGAAAAAAATCTTTCTAATGTCTCTGTGGCTCATTTGGGTACTAAGTTTCCTTGTTCATGTTCTGCCCATGCTAAATAGTTTCTTTGTCCACCCTGTCAATTCCTCTAAGAATTTTGTACGAGGTTATCATGTCTCCCATTCTTCTTTTGTCTTCCAGCGATGTGAGGTTTATCTCCTGTAGCCTTTCCTCATAGCTCATACCTCTCGGTTTTGGGACTAGTCTGGTGGCAAACCTCTTGAATCTTCTGCAACTTTGTCTTGTGTTTAACTAGGTATGGACTCCAGGTTGGAGCTGCATACCTGCAAGATTTGTCTGACAGAAGTCGTATACAGGGTCCTGAACAATTTCTTACACAAGTTTCTAAAGGCAGTTCTTATGTTGGCCAGTCTAACATATGCCGCTGATGATATCCTTTTGATGTGGGCTTCTGTGAACAGGTTCGGTGTTATATGAACCCCCAGATCTTTCTTTCTATTTGACTCTTTCAGGATTTCACCTCCCAGATGGTACCTTGTGTTCAGCCCTCTGCTCCCTTTGCCTAATTTCATTACCTTACACTTTCCTGGGTTAAACTTTATTAGCCATTTTCTAGATTATTCCTCCAATTTGTCCAGTGGTCTCTATCTTCATCTGTCTTGATTCTTCTCATAATTTTTGTATCGTCAGCAAACATTGACAGGAATGAGTATACCTTCTGGAAGGTATACTTTACATACATTAGAAACAGGTTGGGTCCAAGTACAGAGCACTGCGGGACTCCGCTGGTGACATTTCACTACTCTGATGTTTTCACCCTCACAGTTACTCGCTGTTTCCTGTTGCTTAGATACTCCCTAATCCACTGGAGCAGTTTACCCTTTACTTTTGCCTATTTCTCCAACTTCTGTAACAGCCTTTTATGGGGTACTGTGTCAAAGGCTTTCTGACAGTCCAAGAAAATACCATTTGCCCATCTTTCTCTTTCTTGCCTAATTTTTGTTGCCTTGTCATAGACTTCTATTAAGCCTGCGAGGCACGATTTACCATCTCTGAACCCATGTTGGTGGTGTGTTACGAAGCTCTTTCCCCTCCAGATGTTCTACGAGCCTTTTTCTCACGATATTTTCCATCACCTTGCTTGGTATACAAGTTAGGGGAAACTAGCATGTAGTTCAGTGCCTCTTGCTTGTCACCCTTTTTGTATATTGGGACTACATTAGCTGTCTTCCAGCTTTCCAGTAGATCTCCTGTTTCCAGTGACCTATTATACACCTTAGAGAATGGCACACTTAGTGCTTCTCCACCCCTCTTTTAGTATCCACAGTGAGATTCTGTCAGGTTCAACAGCCTTTGTCACATTCACCTCCAATAGATTCCTTTTAACATGTGGGAGGTAAGAGAAGACCGAGAGGTGGTGTACAACTTCCCCAGCTCTGACGTATGGAGTCACGTGAAACTGGGATAGAGTGGCAAAGTGCTCAAAAGTATGTGCAGTGGAAATTAGTAATAATTTGAAATGTAGGATGGATATTGTAGTAAAGTAGGAGAGATGTGGCAAGGACTAAAATATGGAGTAGAGTAGTGGGGTGAAGCAGAATGCACAGAGGTGGTATGGACATGTTAGTAGGATGCCTGAAAATTGTTTTAGTGAGAAGGGTGTAGTAAGGGGGATGGTACATTAGAGGCGGGTAACCCATGTTTAATGGGAAGCATGTATTGTTCCACTGCAAGGGTTGCATGGGGAGGTAGCACAGGTTGAGCATAAAAGGTCTGTGTAGTGACCAGCTCTGGAGGGAGTTGTGTCCTTGCCATTTCTCTCATTAATGGCTCCTGGGACCGAGCAAAATGCCTCGCTATAACATTTATATTTAATGTTTTCTTATTTTTGTGTATATATTTCTCAATCAATATTGTATTTTTCATATTGTAATATTAAGAAAGGGTTATGTTTACATTAAAACTTAGTAACACTTCTGAGTTTAATCCATCTTAGATGTAATGCTTTAAGATTACTTTAAGAGTGTCCATTCAAAAATGTTTAAGAATGTCTATAATTTAAAAATGTACAGTACATAATTTTTGAAGAAACCATATGTAACCTGCTATTAAATTTTTGGTTTAGAAATTCTCAATAGCAGACACAGCTAATAGTCTTTATCCAATGTACTTAAAAGATTTACTGTACAGTTGCTAAATCAATAAAAATATTATGATTCAAGTGTTTATTTCTGTAATTTATACCAAGTCTAAAGACCAGACTGCTTGACTGCAGGCAACTTCATGGGATTAACGACTCTTCAGTCACCAGAATTGTTTGTTTGAATTGATGTGTAGGCACCATTCTTCTTGTATATACTTTGGGGGTAAGGTAATATTAAGGCCATCACTGGAAACAAGAGTCATCCGTATAGTTTTGTTGCTACTGTTACCAAGCTCCGTGTGGTTAAGGTTCACAGAACCTAATTATTGTTAGGTTAACTTTTCCATAGCAATGACCCTTCCACTTTGATTCTGACGATACTACAGAGCGACTTTGCTTAATCAAATTAATGCCTGGTAGCCTCCTTTTGGTGAGTAAATAATTGCTGACATTTTAAAATTATAATGTTTTGCAAATTTTTGTCACTTTTAGGTAAGGCAAAGCAGCTCTTCAGGGTGTAGTTGTTACAGTTTTCACTTTATGAATTCAATACATGTCTAATATGGTTCTTAGAACACTATCATTCCTCTTCCTGTCTCAATTTGGCCTTCTTGAGATGCCATTCACAACTGTAGGCCTAACAAAAAAGGTGGCACAGCTATATACTACCAAGATACCTTCATCTGCAACAGTGTCATTAGTGATAGAGATGACTACTGCGAATAAATATACTTTTGCTAAATTTTCAATTAAATCCCTTAAATTCTCCTTGACGATTGGAGCCATCTATAGATTTCCCAATACTAACATAGCTGCATTCTCAGATAACTTAAGGAATCTTATCATAACCAACAACCTCAACAAAAATCAAATCATTCTGGGAGGTGACTTCAATATTGACCCAGGTCAACAAAATAGCCCTCAAGTCGACTATTTCCTTAACAGCATGAACTCCTGTATGCTAATCCCCACAATCACCAACCCCACCTGATTTACTCAAACATCCGCTACTACCCCGGATCACATATGGACCAACATAACAGCTCCCCTCACATCAGATATAATCACTGGCAGAACAAGTGACCACTATCCTACCTTCCTCGTAGCGGACATGGCCGCCACCAGCAAACAAGAAACACCACCTTTACAAGCCACCAGCAAACAAGAAACACCACCTTTACAAGCCACCAGCAAACAAGAAACTTGCCTTTAGGTTACACAGTGAAGCAGTAATAGGTAATCTCACAAATGCCCTCCACAATATAAACTGGGAATCTGAATTTAATAATACTCAGGATATAAATTCAATAACTAACCTTCCTTTCCAAAATTCTAAGCCTTTACAATACTTATTGTCTTCTCCTCACCACCAAGCAAGTAACTGACAAAAGGTTAAATAATCCCTGAGCTCACTAATGGCATACTCAAAGCAATCGACAAGAAACATGAATATGAAAAAAAACTTAGGATTGGCCTAGTTGCAAAGGAAGTAGTTAGGTACTCACCAATGCTTACTAGTATAATAAGAAAAGCTAAGCTTTCCTATTATGAGAATAGATTCAAAGAATCAAAGGGCAACAGGGAGAGTCATCTCTAAAAATTCACATAACCAGATAAAAATCTCCAAGGATGGTTATACATCTGCAACAGATCTAGAAACAGTAACTGAATTTAATAACTTCTTTTCATCGATTGGTGCTAACCTTGACCATAAAATCCCACAGACTTAGACACATGCTACCACTTATCTTTCAGGCAGCTGCCCAAACTCTCTTCTCTCACCAATCAGCCCTACAGATGTTGTGTCCATCATGCACTCGTTAAAAAACTAAAGCCGGGAACATTGGTGAAATACCATCCATGGTATACAAGAGTGCCTCCCAAGCCCTTGCACCATCCATAGTTTTGCTGTTCAACAAACTAGTGTCATTCCTTCCCTGATATCCTTAAAAAAAGCAAGAGTAATGCCAGTTTATAAAGGAGGTAACATGGCAGACATAAATAATTACAGACCCATATCAAATCTACCTATATTATCAAAAATATTTGAAAAAATTATTTACAAACAGCTCTACTCCTATCTTGTAAAATTCAATATACTAAGTCCCTGTCAGTTTCGCTTCCGCTCCCAAAAGAGTACCATTGATGCAATTGTTAGTCTGCTTGACTTAATCTACTCAGCCCTTGACAAAAGTGAGTTTCTGATTGGACTCTTCATTGATCTGAGAAAGGCTTTTGATACTGTTAACCATAACTACCTCTTACTTAAACTCCACCATTATGTAATCCGAGGCCTTGCCCTGAACTATATCCAGTCTTACCTTAGTGACAGACACCAATATGTAGCTATTAATGATATAACCTCTCCCACTCTACCATTAACTGAAGGAGTGCCACAGGGCAACATCCTAGGAACTCTCCTATTTCTTATATACATCAATGATCTGCCTAATTTCTCGAACAAGCTTAAACCTCTATTGTTTGCTGATGATACTACCATCATCTACTCTGACCCCAACCCACTCATATTAAATAATGTTGTAAACAATGAATTACAAAAAGTCCACTTGTGGATGTCAACCAACAAACTCACACTAAACATAGAAAAGACCTACTACATCTTATTTGGAAGCAAATCAACAAATGCAATTCAGCTTCAGATAGACAATGTTAACATCAGCAATAAAAATTATGGAAATTTCCATGGCCTATACTTAGACAAGAGACTCAACTTCAGCACCCACATACAACACATAACTAAAAAAATTCTTAAACAGTTGGTATACTCTAAGATCATATATTATGTACCCTAATCTGCTCTCCTCTCACTATTATGCACTTATCTATCCCTATCTTACTTATGGTATCTGTGCATCGGGTTCATCCTCTGCAAATTACCTCAAGCCCATCATCGCCCAGCAAAAATCTGCTATCAGGACAATAACTTAACTCTGCTTTCAGACAACGCACAGCTCTTCTGTTTAAATCCCTAAACATAAATTCACTCCATACATTCTCTTGTGTCAATTACATTCATAAAACCATTTTCTTAAGTGCAAACCCTGTTCTGAAACTCTTCCTGGACAGATGTAATAGAACACATAATCAACACACCAGACATAAATACAGTGGAACCTTAAATAACGAATTTAATCGGTTCCGGCGCCGTGCTCGTCATGTGAAACAGATGTCATTCAAAACGAATTTCTCCATTGAATGTAATGTAAATAAAAATATTCTGTTCCACCCCCACAAACAACAATATGACATTATACACTGGTAATATGATACTGTACATGTAAAATAAATGTTTTGACTGTTCCCATTTGTACACTCACTTTACTTTATGAAGAGTTGTTGCTGGCTTGAGGGAGACAATCTGGAAGTGGGAAGGAGGAGAGGGGTTACGGCATGGAGGGAGACTCCACCTGTGGGTCAGGTGGGGGCTCTCTCTTTTTGGGGAATTTAACCCCACTGGGACCGGGTTGTGGTTCACTATTACTTGCACGTCTTTTCTCACCCTTTTCACAGAACATATCAGCACCACTTTGTGTTGTCTACGTTTCAGGATGTCCCTAAACCGAGACAGCACATTGTCATTAAACATGTTCACACAACGTGTTGTCAACGTCTTATCAGGTTGATGCTTTTCCGCGAATGCAGTCACCTTTTCGAACATTCCCAACACGTCCCTGATCTCACTGGACGGGACAGCATCCTCATATCACCACCTTCCCCGAAGAGAGCTCTTGTACCTCCTGTTGCACCAGCTCTTTCTGCAGTTCCAAGAGTTCCTCAGTGGTCAGTTCATCACTGTGCTCCTGCACTAACTCCTGCACATCAGCGACATCCACCTCTAGACCCGATGTTTGCCCCAGAGCAACAATATCATCCACTAAATGCACATCCGGGTCATCCACAGATGAAGATGCATGTGCAGGACCAAAACCTTCGAAGTCTCGCTCAGGGACACTCTCAGGCCACAGGTTTCATCATGCAGAGTGTAGGGTCCTCCGTGACACTCCTTCCCATTCCTTATCGATAAAATGCAAGGCTCCCATGATATTGAAGTGGTCCTTCCAGAATTGTTTGAGGGTCAGCTCTGTGGTGTCTCTCTCATGAACACACTTCTCTAACAAGGCCTTCATGTACAGCTTCTTAAAGTTAGCAATGACTTGCTGGTCCATGGGTTGGAGGAGTGGAGTAGTGTTGGAAGAAACGTGATGGTGATGAACTGATTCTCAGGGAACAGATCACCTTGCAATTATGGAGGATGAGCAGGTGCATTATCAAGCACAAGCAAGGCTTTGAGTGGTAACTGCTTCTTGATGAAATAATTCCTCACTGTGGGGCCGAAAACGTCATTTACCCATTCACTGAAGAAGATCCGCGTGACCCAGGACTTCTTGTTGGACCTCTACATCACATTGAGCCGTGTCTCGTGCACCTTACATGCCTTGAACACTCGTGGATTTTCAGAGTGGTAGATGAGCAGCGGCTTTACCTTGCAATCGCCACTTGCATTGTCACAGAGCACGAGGGTAAGCCGATCCTTCATCGGTTTGTGGCCAGGCAACGATTGTTCCTCTTGCGTGATGTAGGTCCTCTTCATTAATTTCTTTCAAAACAGCCCAGTCTCGTCACAATTGAAAACCTGTTGGGGCAGGAACTGCTCCCGATCAACAAATTCCTGGAACTGTGGCACAAAATTCTCGGCAGCAGCTTTATCAGAGCTGGCAGCCTCCACATATCACACAACGTTGTGTATACCGCTCCTCTTCCTAATGTTCTCGAACCATCCACAGCTTGCCTTAAATAATTATCTTCAGATGACGCACCTGGTATCTTCCTGACATGGTCCACATACAGCACTCTTGCCTGAGCACAAACGATAGCTTCAGAGACACTATCGCCATGTAATTGACGTTCATTCATCCAGACCAGCAGTAGCTTTTCAACATCATCTAGGAGTTTTGGACATTTCTTGGTAGCCTTGGTAACTCCTTTAGCCACGTCAAGCGTCTTAAATTGTTCCTTCCTCTTCAAAATGGTGCAAATTGTTGAGGAAGACCTACCATACTCCCTGGCGAGATCAGTCACACGAACACCATGCTCGTGCTTTGCTATGATTTCCTTCTTCACTTCCAGTGATTGTCTCTTTCTTCCCCTTGCCATTACTTTCTTTAGCAATCTGCTTCTTTGACAAAATCGTGCGTTAACAATTGTAGACACAAAACTCACATATAGCGCAATTATATGTGGAGCGATGCGGAAGGATACTGATCCTGCGCGACACTACAACAACACTGTCGTCGGTACCTAGGCTTCACTGTCGGCTCTGACAAGGGGAAGAAAGAGGAGCTCAATCAACTCATAGGAACATGCAAAAGTCGACTCAGGGCACTGAAAGCTATGACCTGGAATGGACATGGAGCCTCTATTGCCGTGCTTAAAATGATGTACACAGCCTATGTGCTTTCCCTCATAGACTATACCGCACCAGTTCTGTGCACCTACTCCCAAAGCGATATGAAAAGGCTTGAAAGCATTCAAAATGAAGCCATGACAATCATTCTTGGAGTTCCAAGAACTGCCAAAAGGTCTAATCTACGAGAGGAGTTGTCCCTTCCCAGTGTTTAAAGTAGAATTAAGTAGCTGAATGCTAAGCTTGCAATTAGGATAGCCAGAGATCCCCATTACAATGATATTGCTAAACAACTGAGCTCTGTGCTACTTTCAGGGGGAAACAGGAGAAGCAAAAAATGGCATCACAGATCAGTCTGCTACCTCGAAGAGCTTCACTTGCTTGAGCAAGCCCGTGAGCTCCTGCCTGTAGAGAGGTTACCTCCCTGGGAGGATGACTCATGCAAGATCATCATCAATGAAATGGCAATGAAAAAATCCAACATGTTACCACAAGAAATGAGGCACAAGTATCTCGAGGAAATTTATAAAGAAGCCGGAGATGAACTAATCAAATCTACACTGACGGGTCATCTAAGCCTGTCAATGGAAGGGCTGGTGCAGCATACACAGTAATCAAGGATAATACTTTCCAACGCACAACTGAAGAAAAAAACACGTATTGAGAACTATGCCTCTTCAACGCAAGCAGAGCTAACTGCCATTGTTATGGCGTTAAGGTTTCTTGAACGGAACACTAATGGTGCAGTGATTTGCATCGATTCAAAAGCAGCACTACAAAGCCTAAGTAAATATCGGGCAGAAAATCTTGCAATAGTCGCTGAAATTAAGAGAGCTGTGAGAGTTCTTACCAATCAGGGAAGAGTCATCAAGTTTCTGTGAATCCCCTCCCATGTTGGGATATGTGGGAATGAACGAGCAGATGTGCTGGCTGCTGAAGGCGCTGAAGGAGACCATATTGAATACTTCATACCCAAGACTCTACTACAAATTAGAGGTATTGTCAGGCAACATCACCATGACAAGGTAACTGAGGAAAGGAGGATAGAAGCACAAACCAGTGAATCTGTACGATGTTACAACATGGTTGCAGCTGGCAATCCCAATCATTATGGCCGAAGAGGAGGAGGACGAGGGAGAGAATCAGTAATAGCGAGAATCCGTCTTGGATACAGATATCCATGGAGATATGGAATGGAAACAACAGTTGATCAGCGAAGTTGCAGAATCTGTGGTGAGGAGTGACGGACACCGCCTTGACCACTATCTACGTGAATGTGAACACCTGAGAGAATCAGAAGTATGTGTAGAATAATAAACCCCACATTGTTTGAGTTAGGAAAACACTATTTGTCAAATATTGATACTGTTCTTAAAAGATTTCCCCATTTTGCACCCGCAAGATAACGTAAGCTTTTAAGGGTTGATAGATGTTAATCTTCTTGTTTGAGGAGCTGTTCACTTGAGACAGTTAAGCAAGTCCCAGCTGTGTCTGGGTACAAGTGACAGGATGAACAACCCAGCGGGTTTTCTTCCTATTGGGGAGTGTTGTACATGCTGCTATGGCGGTGTGTCCACTCACAAGATGAGTGGCGCTGCCCAATAAACTCGCCCCTCGGGGCAAAATTTAAAAAAATTAAATTTATGCATATGAACAGATGTCGTGTTCTAAGTAAACCGTCGTCTTCTAATTCAAATTTTACAACGAATTTGACGTGTTCCAAAAATTTGTCTTCAAGGGCAGTCGTCAACAGTGATTCCACTGTGTACTCGCCTAATTGTGCTTGCGGGGGTTGAATTTTGGCTCTTTGGTCCCGCCTCTCAACTGTCAATCAACAGGTGTACAGATTCCTGAGCCTATTGGACTCTATCATATCTACATTTGAAACTGTGTATGGAGTCAGCCTCCACCACATCACTTCCTAGTGCATTCCATTTATTAACTACTCTGACACTGAAAAAATTCTTTCTAACGTCTCTGTGGCTCATCTGGGTACTAAGTTTTCACCTGTGTCCCCTTGTTCCTGTCCCACCCGTGCTGAAGAGTTTGTCTTTGTCCACCCTGTCAATTCCCCTGAGAATTTTGTAGGTGGTTATCATGTCTTCCCCCCCCCCCCCTATCAATTCCCCCCCCCCCCCTTCCCTGTCAATTGTGTGTGTACTCACCTAATTGTTTTGTACTCACGTTAATCACAACTACCTCTTACTTAAACTTCAGCATTATGGAATCCGGGGCCTTGCCCTTGACTACATCCGACCCTATCTTAGTGACAGACACCAATATGTAACTATCAATGAAACAACTTCTTCCACCCTACCAATTACCGTTGGAGTGCCACAGGGCAGTATCTTAGGACCTCTTCTATTTCTTATATATATAAACGATCTGCCTAATGTCTCTAATATTCTTAAACCTATATTGTTTGCTGACGATACTACTCTTATCTATTCAGACCTCAACCCACATACACTAAATAAGGTTGTGAATAATGAATTAAAAAAAGTCCACTTATGGATGTCATCTAACAAACTAACATTAAACATAGAAAAGACTTACTACATCTTATATGGAAGCAAATCATCAAATGCAATTCAGCTACAGATAGACAACATTAACATCAGTAATAAAAATGATGGCAAGTTTCTTGGCCTATTCCTAGACAAGAGACTCAACTTCAACACCCACATTCAACACATAACTAAGAAAGTCTCTAAGACAGTTGGTATACTCTCTAAAATAAGATATTATGTTCCTAACTCTGCTCTCCTCTCACTATATTATGCACTAATCTACCCCTATCTTAATTATGGTATCTGTGCATGGGGGTCTACCACTGCAAGCCACCTTAAGCCCATCATCACCCAGCAAAAATCTGCTATTAGAATAATAACTATGCTTTCAGACAACACTCAGCTCCCTTGTTTAAATCCCTAAACTTGCTAAATATTAACTCCCTCCACACATTCTCTTGTGTCAACTACATTTACAAAACCCTGTTCTTAAATGCAAACCATGCTCTGAAACTCTCTCTGGACAGATGTAATAGGACCCATTATCACCACACCAGAAATAAATATCTCTTTGATATCCCCAGGGTCAAACTTAATCTGTGTAAACACTCTACGCAAATTAAGGGACCTTGTCTATGGAACTCACTCCTTATTGAATTGAAAAGCTGTCAAACTTTTGCCTTATTTAAAAGCAAAACCAAAAAGTACCTAATTTCATCTTCTTAGTTTCCTACGCTGAGCTTTAAATTTGCTCTGTACCTAGTGTTACCCAATCTCACAATTTTATGTATTTAACCCAAACAGCCTTATCATTGTGTTCATTGCTGTCTTCTTTTATGTGCTAGCAATATGCTGTATTGTGCCTACCAATTTTTGTCAACTACCATTCACGCTGTCATTGCAATCAATCTGAGCTACCTATGTGCTTTAATATACCTACAATTTTCTCTCATCTTTTTTTTTCTTGCCTTGCAACTGTTATCATTTTATATAAATTTTGCAAGTATTTACCTACTTAAAATTTTCTTAGATTAAGGACCTGCCCGAAACGCTGCGCGTACTAGTGGCTTTACAAGACTGTAATTACCATATTATGTATCCTCACAATCCCAATGTACCTTCTTGTATATGCATAAATAAATCACTATAATAATCCCCCTTCTGAATATACATTCTGCTTAATTTTTGGGGTTGATCTTTGACACTTCATATCTCTTATCTTTGAGTTAAATGCTCCAAGGTCCTTACCTAGTTTTGTCCCATGCTTCCTGGGGAGCTGGTAGATGGACACTACTATTTGCAGTCACATAATTCCCCTGCATAGCCATGGAATGCTGCCTCTTCCTATCACCCTCAACACCTACATGCTTCAGTACACACTCCTTACGACAGCAAAACCAGAACATCTGCTCCAGACAAATTTTTGGGTACCTCTACCTGCGTCAGCCTACCAAGCCCCGTGACCACCAGCCAGGTGTGTCAGCCGGTGATCTGTTTAGCGCCCGCAAACTGCTTGTTATTTTGCCAGCTCCTTGTGAACCACACCTTGCCACCAGACATGACATCACCTGCAGGCACATATAAACTGGAATATATACAATATAATATAACTACAATATAGCTTCCTGCCACTGGCCTGGAACAGCAGACTACCTCTGGTGCTCCTGGGATCTACACTCTGCTTCCTTCACTCGCTGTTGCTCGCTGCTACGATGCGTGATGGTGGTCATGTGGACATATATATAGATTAAGTCAACCTTTCAGTTTTTGAAGTAGAGTAAATTTATTTAAGTTAATTTCTTTTGTTTTGCCAAGTATTATTCTCGGGAACAATTTTGTTGTTATGATTGAAGTTTACAGTAAAGTGTTTAATTGTTCATGTTTGTTTAATCCTGCAACTTTCACGCCACACAGGCAAAGCAGCATTTATTTACTTTCTTTTACTTTTTTTGTTTAATGTGCAAATTCCAGCTGATTCGGTATTTGGTGTGCTACCAAACCATAACATCACAGCACAAATCTCTTGTGCTGTCTAAATTTGATTATAGCTTCCCCTACTACTTTTCTGCCTCTCCTTCAACCCTTTATCTTTTCAATGATATACACTATACTGGGGTTACACCTCGGCTCTGGCTTATGATCATGATCATTTAACCCTTAAACTGCGTAACACTTCATGAGACGTGTTAAGGAACTGACGTGAAAGTGCGCACCCCTTCATATGACGTTTTGGAGTACCACGCAAGATTTAAACAGCCTGTGGGTACACAGGGCTCATTCACATCACCTTCCACAGGGCTCTTGTAAACAGATACCGTTAAAAATAAAAATCATGGTCAACATTCGTGAATGTGAAAGCCTCAGAACTGAGTGAGCCACCAAGGCTGGTGCACCCAGCATGAGCTCACAGCACTGCTGTTCAGCTTGTGACCACAGCATCGTCTAAGAATATAAAAAATATATGTAATTGGTATTATTTAGCGATGATAGTATAACTGAAGACCACTGACTGTGATAAAAATGACTCAGATTCTCATAATAGAGGGATTGTTGTGATAATTTGCACTGTACTGTGGGAAACTGTGTACTGTGTACTGTGGTTAGCAGGCTGTAGCGTCGTCTGCCGAATCTGTGTGGCCACCTGTTGCTGTTTGCATTTACTATACCTGCTTAGTGGTTCGCTATGGTGAACAAAACATGCAGATACTTATATATAACATCTGTATATAGTGAATAAAAGCAAAAACAATATGGTGGGAAGAGAATGTTGGCAAGGGAGGAAGTGGCGGCTGGCTGTTGTGGCGACCACTCGCTGCTTTTTGACTCCGCATGCCAACTTAGTGGTTTGTAATGGTGAACACAAATGCAGGTACTTATATATAACGTGTATATATAGTGTAATAACAGCAAAAGGAGGGTTGGGAGAAGCTATTTTGGTGAGGGAGGTGGCATCATCTCCATGACTTGTCATGCTGTGTAAGGGTGGCCACTATGCTCTTTGGGCACTATACCAGCTTAGTTGAACAGTTATGGTGAACTAAACATGTAGATGAAACTACCACTTACCTTGGGGTAAGTGGTAGTTTTTGCACTGGCAAGGGCGCGGGTACTGCGTAGCTAGTTTTCACCTACAACAGTGGCCAGCTCTGTTCCCTCTGGGTACACTGTCCTCTTGCAAGGGTTTTTCTTTTCTTTTTCTTTTTGAGTGGTGGTGGTGGGGGGGTCGGCCTTGGTGTTCCTCCCCCTTTATACTAGGAGTTGTTGGTGTTTGGTGGTACCCCGTACTTCTCCCTCGTGAGTGGACACATCCCGGGGGTTCAGCATTAGCAGTGTTGATTGGTAGCTTGGGTGCCAGTTAGCAGTACCCTGCCTAGGATTACCCTTAGCAGACCGAGTCTAGGGGCCCTGAGAAACCCTGCGGGGACACTCGGGTCCAATGGATGAGACAGCTGAGTCCCTTGCATTTTGCGAGTTTGAGGGTTGCTCTGTCCCCTTATCTCAGGGCGACGCTCATCGTTTTTGCCTCCGTTATGCTGCCTGTTGGGTCGATGACACATTCGACCCAGAGTCCTGCGAGTTTTGTTACTTTTTTGTGACTCGGTAATCTGATTCACCCAATCTGATGTTGACATTATTTGGGTGCAGGCGGCTCGTGCGCTATAGGATAGGTTTAGGTGTACAGCATGCTAAGTTGGTTGCTTCCCCGGATGCCCCGAGGCTGCCCTGTTTTGTTTATAGGGACCTGGACTTGGGTGTTGGCCGTCTGCATCCCCCTCGTTCTTCCCTGCTGTGGTTCATTCACTTCCCGCCAACACCTGCTTCCAGCTCCTAAGTGTCTGAGGGCTTCGGGGTCGGGGCAGGGTTTAAAGGTTTCTGAGACTTGGGCAGCTTCGGGGGTTGCCTCTTTCGGCAGCCCGTCCTCCAAACAAAGATCCAAAAGTGATTCCATGCACCCGCCAAACCCCCTGTTTATGAATGAAAAGCGGTTTACACACGACTCACAACTGCTGACGTTCGAACATTTCCGGAACAAGTGCTTCACTGACGAATTTTGTTCGAACCACAACGCTGTAAATGCTTCACCCACGTACTACAAATACAAATAATCGCCAGCAGAACCTGAACACCTGACCTAAACTAACCTATGCTTATTTATACACAATATGCTAATATATTATAATATTAATTTATACTTGACAAAATTCCCGTTTTGAATGAACAGCATGTTAAAATTTATGAATGCATCTGTGGGGTTGACCGCTGAATGTAACGGACTTGAGTCGAGGATGGGTTGCTTTCGGAGTGGCTATGGAGGCATTCGAGTCTGTTCCTCCAGCCATAGGTCTAGGGTCTGACCGTCCTCTATCAACTCTATCTGTCTCTATCTATCAACTCTATCTCTATCAGACCTCTATCAAGGTCTGGGGTCTGAGAACTCTATCAACATCAGGGGCCCGATACTGTTCAACACACTCCCGCTACACATAAGGGGCATAACTGGCAAACCCCTCACAGTGTTCAAGAGAGAACTGGATAAGCACCTCCAAAGGATACCTGATCAACCAGGCTGTGACTCATACGTCAGGCTGCGTGCAGCCGCGTCCAACAGCCTGGTTGATCAGTCCAGCAACCAGGAGGCCTGGTCGATGACAGGGCCGCGGGGACGCTAAGCCCCGGAAGCACCTTAACGTATCCTCAAGGTAGGTCCTCTTTCGTCCTCTTCCTGCTATTTCAGCACCCCCCCCCCCCCAACTTTTTCTTGTGAAGCCGGGGTTTTGGAGGATGACTCGCCCCCGGGCCTAAAGTGGAGGTTCCCGGGGTTGGGAGGAGTTGGCTTGGGGGCCTCGGGCCCTGTTGGATCCTGCCTGGGTTTTCCAACCCTCTGGGTGTGGCTTTCGGTTACAAAGAGTGGGGTTTTCCTTTCCCCCCTCAGCATACGAGTTAGTTTTGGGCGTTGGCCCCTCCCCGGGTTCGGTTCTGTTCGCCTTCGAATCCATCGATTCTGTCCTTGCTGTGGGTGATTTTACCACTTTCTCACCCTTCTTTTCTAGGACATACATTCTTCTACGTTATGCTGTAATCATGTTCTCACTGTATCGGGATCCGGCATTACCATTGGTTGCGGATGCTACTGGGCCTATGTGAACCTCAGTGCTTTTGTACTTGCTTCTTAAGGGTCTTGAAGGTTCTGGAAGATCTTCGATACTTCCAATATTTTTGGAACTTCGTGTCGTCTCGTTATATCTCGTTACTTTATCATTACATCTTATCTCCGTACTCTATCTAGACATTACTAATAATTGCTTAATACACCTTGTAGTTACACCCTAATACTCATCCCCGAAAGATGGGTAATACAGCTCTGTCCTCAGGTGCATGCGCCGTGGGCGATTTTGATTTCTGTGCAGTGTAAACATGTGTTGGTGTTCTATGTCCTTAATCGCGGGTTATACGCTGCTTTCGCTCATCTTCTCTCCAGTCATATCCCCTTGGATACTGGGGGAGTTCTGGATTTTATATATGGGGGATAGCACTTAGTTCTTTTCTCTGCTTACGGGTGTGGGGTGACTCGGAGTTTCGCTGCCTCCACTTTAACTCTACACCACATCTTCTACGGTTCACGCATCTCTGAACATGATCCACTAGCGTTTCTCCCGGAATATTACATGGCTCAGCTGTGTTGTGACATGAAGGTGTCTATGCTCTACAGGTGAAAGTATGCGGTTTGGTGACTCTGTCAGCCAGGCACTGGTTCTCGGTTTTTGGATGAGTGTTGGGTGTTTGTAGCATGTTGATTGGCCACTTTGCGTGCGTCTTAACATGGCCTTACTATGTGCTGATGTCAATGCTCCTCCGCCCCAGACGGAGGAGCATTGATTGATTGTGGGGAAGGGTTCCATAGAACATCAGATGGACACTCATTCCTTGGTCGTCGTTCCGTGCCTGGCTGCACTCTAATGTATCTTGAGGTTCTTCTTGAGATGATTTCGGGGCTTAGTGTCCCTGCGGCCCGGTCCTCGACCAGGCCTCCACCCCCAGGAAGCAGCCCGTGACAGCTGACTAACTCCCAGGTACCTATTTACTGCTAGGTAACAGGGGCATCAGGGTGAAAGAAACTCTGCCCATTGTTTTTCGCCGGCACCCGGGATCGAACCCAGGACCACAGGATCACGCGTCCAGTGTTCTGTCCTCTC
Organism: Procambarus virginalis; assembly: GCA_020271785.1. Lineage (NCBI taxonomy): Eukaryota > Metazoa > Arthropoda > Malacostraca > Decapoda > Cambaridae > Procambarus > Procambarus virginalis. The sequence goes on along the minus strand of WNGS01000907.1, from coordinate 84,484 downwards.
AGCCACCGGTCACCATGTATACATTGCAGTATGTCTGTATATTTACTTGATTGTGTATGTTCCATTTCCACTTGCTTCCTCGGTCTTATTCGTTCCTCATGTTGATTACACTCTCTTGTCCCTTGCTGCCAGTTCTTGCACTATATTTAGGGTCTTTTCATTGCATGTTCCCATATTTCCTACCTCTATACTACACATTGTTGTGCTTCTTACTATGTGCTTATTGGCTATACTAGTGTTGGTGCTAGGTTGGACTGCGTACACGTTCAGTTCCCTGCGATTGGACAGCCCCGCTGTTTAGTTGTAGAACTGAGTTCTTTCATCTTCTTGTATGTCCCTACCAACTTCTGTGTTGCAATGTCTGCTGGTGGCTATGGGTTCCAATCACCCACTCCTGCCCCTACAATTCCTTTTTGTTGGGACGGGGGAGCTAGGACTATGGCCCTGGCTAAGGCCTTTTCCTTGTGTTCCTTTGCTGGACAGTACATTTTTGCCTTAGTGCAGTACACATCCTGGGTAGTTCTCCTCATCTGTTACTCTGTTGGAACTGGTTGCACTGCTCATGCGGGTTGTGGTGTTGTTGTTTTCTTGCTTCGCTTCTTGCGTATCGGCTCATGGTGCTCACTTCCTCGTTGGCCTCTACCTGGGCCCTGCCTTTGGTTTTCGTTGCCATTTTGTCCTTGCTGTTTACAGAGTCTACGGTTCAGCTCTTTCGGCAAGCGGCGGCTTCCTGTTGTTATCCGTTTTTTGCTTTGTTGGTCCTTTAGGGGGTCCCGGGGGTTCCTCCTAGACGGGGCATGTCTGCTCGCCCGAGTTGGTTCTTTCCCGGCTTGTCGGGATTGGGTTCCTGGTTCCCTGGCGGACGTTCCTTCTGGTTCCCTGCCATGCCTTTGTTTCAGTCGCTGCTCGCTTGGTGTCCGAATCCAAGGGTTTTTCCCCAGTTCTGCCTCTTTCTAATGATCAGTCCGGTCTGTAATAGGGCTGGTTCGGTCTTCTCCTCGAGTCTTCCAATCTGGTAATTTTGACTCGAGTCTCTCACCATCTGTTTGGTGATCAGGTTTATTTATTTATTTATTTTTATTTATTTATTTATATACAAGAAGGTACATTGGGTATGTGGGAATACATTGAATAGTACAGTATTTACAATCTTGTAAAGCCACTAGTACGCGCAGCGTTTCGGGCAGGTTCTTAATCTAACAGATAATTTTAAGTAGGTAATTTCTATCAGAATTGATAAATGATAACAAATGCATTGCAAGAGAAAAATGAGATGAGAGAGCTTAGTAAGTATATTAAAGCACATTGTTATATTAAAGCTCTGATTGCATGGTGTTGTTGCATTGACAGCTTGATTGGTAATTTAAACAAGATTAATAGACACCATACAGCAGATTGACAGCACATATAAGACAGCAATGATCAGAATGGTAAAGATGTTCAGATTGGGTACATAAAGATTGGGAGACTGGGTAGCAATAGATACAGATAAACAAGATTAATAAACACCATACAGCAGATTGGCAGCACATATAAGAAGACAGCAATGATCACAATGGTAAAGATGTTCAAATTGGGAGCATAAAGATTGGGAGATTGGGTAGCAATAGATACAGTGCAATTTTAAGGCAAAAGGTGAAAAACTATGAAGATGAAATTAGGTACTTTTTAGTATTGATTTTGAATGATGTAAAAGTTGGACAGCTTTTCAATTCAATAGGGAGTGAGTTCCATAAACTGGGTCCCTTTATTTGCATAGAGTGTTTAAACAGATTAAGTTTAACTCTGGGGATATCAAAGAGATATTTATTTCTGGTGTGGTGATAATGGGTCCTATTACCTCTGTCCAGGAAGAGTTTCAGAGCAGGATTTGCATTTAAGAACAGGGTTTTGTAAATGTAGTTGACACAAGAGAATTTATGGAGTGAGATTATGTTTAGCATGTTTAGGAAGTTAAACAAGGGGGCTGAGTGTTGTCTGAAAGCAGAATTTGATATTATTCTGATAGCAGATTTTTGCTGAGTGATGATGGACTTGAGGTGGTTTGCAGTGGTTGAACCCCATGCACAGATACCATAGTTGAGATAGGGATAGATTAGTGCATAATATAGAGAGATGAGAGCAGAGTTAGGTACATAATATCTGATTTTGGAGAGTATACCAACTGTTTTAGAGACTTTCTTAGTTATGTGTTGTATGTGGGTACTGAAGTTGAGTCTCTTGTCTAGGAATAGGCCAAGAAATTTTCCATCATTTTTATTGCTAATGTTTACATTGTCTATCTGAAGCTGAATTGCATTTGTAGATTTGCTTCCAAATAAGATGTAGTAGGTCTTTTCTATGTTAAGTGTTAGTTTGTTGGTTGACATCCATAAGTGGACTTTTTTTAGTTCATTATTAACAACATTATTTAGTGTATGTGGGTTGGGGTTAGAGTAGATGAGGGTAGTATCATCAGCAAACAAAATAGGTTTCAGAATGTTAGAGACATTAGGCAGATCATTGATGTATATAAGAAATAGAAGAGGTCCCAAGATGCTGCCCTGTGGCACTCCAACGGTTATTGGTAGAGTGGGAGAGGTTATATTATTGATGGCTACACATTGGTGTCTATCACTAAGATAGGATTGGATATAGTCCAGTGCATGGCCTCGGATTCCATAATGATGGAGTTTACATAAGAGGTAATTGTGATTAACAGTATCAAAGGCCTTTCTCAGGTCAATGAAGAGTCCAATCGGAAACTCATTTTTGTCAAGGGCTGAGTAAATTATATCAAGGAGACTAATAATTGCATCGTTGGTACTCTTTTGGGAGCAGAAGCCAAACTGACAGGGGCTAAGAATGTCGAATTTTACGAGATAGGAGTAGAGCTGTTTGTAGATAATTTTTTCAAATATTTTTGATAGAATGGGTAGGTTCGATATTGGTCTATAGTTGTTTATGTCTGCCGGATTACCTCCTTTATGAACTGGCGTTACTCTTGCTTTTTTAAGGATATCAGGGAAGGTATGACACTCAAGGGATTTGTTGAACAGCAGAGCTATAGGTGGCGCAAGAGCATGGGAGGCGCTCTTGTATACAATGGATGGGATTTCACTGATGTTCCCAGCTTTGGTTTTTAGTGAGTGTATGATGGACACAACATCTGTCGGGCTGACTGGTGAAAGGAGAAGAGAGTTTGGATAGCTGCCTGAGAGATATGTGTTGATATGTGTCTGAGTCTGTGGGATTTTACTTGCAAGGTTAGCACCAATCGATGAAAAGAAGCTATTAAATTCATTCGCCATTTCTAAATCAGATGACGGTGTAAGGCCATCCTTAGAGAGTGTTATCTGGTTGTGGGAGTGTTGTTTAGTTCCTAGGATATTAGAGATGGTATTCCATGTGCTTTTCATGTTGCCTTTTGCTTCTTTGAATCTAGTCTCATAATATGAAAGTTTAGCTTTTCTTATGATACTGGTAAGCACAGATGAGTACCTTTTAACTACTTCCTTTGTAACTAGGCCACTCCTAAATTTCTTTTCATATTCATGTTTTTTGTTGATTGATTTAATTATGCCACTTGTGAGCCACGGGTTATTTTTTCTTTTATCAGTTACTTGTTTGGTAAGGAGGGGACAGTGAGTGTTGTAGAGGCTTAGAGTTTTGGAGAGAAAGAGGTTAGTTAATGAGTTTATATCCTGTGTATTATTGAATTCAGATTCCCAGTTAACATTGTGAAGTGCATTAGAGAGATTGCCTAAAGCTGATTCACTGTGTAGCCTGAATGAGAGTTTCTTGGTTTCTGGTGGTGTTGTGTCCATGTTTGCTATGAGGAAGGTAGGATAGTGGTCAGTTGTTCTGTCATAAATTACCCCAGATGTAAGGGGAGCTGTTATATTAGTCCATAGGTGATCCAGGGTAGTGGCAGATGTTTGAGTGACTCGGGTGGGCTTGGTGATTGTGGGGATTAGCATACAGGAGTGCATGCTGTTACGGAAATAGTCAACTTGAGGGTTGTTTAGAAGACCCAGGTCAATATTGAAATCACCTCCCAGAATGATGTGATTTTTGTTGAGATTGTTATTTATGATAAGATTCCTTACGTTGTCTGAGAATGAAGCTATGTTGGTATTAGGAAATCTATAGATGGCACCGATAGTCAGGGAGGATTTAAGGGATTTACTGGAGAACTTGGCAAAGGTATATTCACAATAGTCGTCTCTATCACTAATAACACTATTGCAAATGAAGGTATCTTTGTAATATATTGCTGTGCCACCTCCTTTTTTATTAGGCCTGCAGTTATGAATGGCTTTATAACCAGCTAAATTGTAGAGTTGGGTATAGTCATTACTTAGCCAAGTTTCCGTTAAAATGATGAATGATAATTTAGTACCTAGTGCTGTAAGTAGTGCATTTATATCATCAAAATGTTTACCAAGTGACCTGACATTTTGGTTGAAACTGATAAGCAGGTGCTATTTAGGAGTTTGTTTTTTGCAAGATTTGCTGTGTAATACCTGCAATAATGATGATCAATGTGCTGATTTGTGTGGATATGGGACAGAAGATTTCGATCAGGATCAATATCAGTAAGCATATAGATAAAATAATGTCACGATACAATAAGATAAGCAATTACAGGAACAGTTAAATACTAAATCTGCTGTAAATAGAAAGTAATTATAGCAAAACACAACAATACAATAATATAACAATACAATAAAAGCTTACAAAGTGCTAAGTCTACTAAAATTAGAGAATAATTATAGAAAAACACAACAATAAATGCAAGTAAACAAAAGAATTGAAACAATTAGAAGTAGAATAAAGGACACTAGATAGCCATGGAGGATACACAAGTTTGGTGGAGAGAACAAAAATCAGTAGAGACTGTCAAGATGAATATATAAAAAATTTGACAAATGATAATTGTAAAGTAAAATAATCTTAAAGATAATAAATTTTATTAGCTTAGTTTTTAACCTATAATTAGTATGAACTTAATTAAGAGAACAAAATGAGATCAATAATTAATTTCAATAAATGACATAAATCAATACAATTAAATTTAAAATTTAAAAAGAATAGGGTAAGATTAGATTTAAGAGTAAAATTTTACAATGATACTGAGGTAGATGCTTGCATAAGTGCATGGAAACTTGACGGATTATTTAGGAAATTATATGAATGAGAGAACATTAGGTAAATGGTAAGGCAGAGACAGCACCTTGGACAAAGTTAGATTAAGTTAGGTTAGGCTCAGGCACTGAAAGAGTTATTTTAAGTACTGGCATTGGTCGGGTTCAGGTTTTCAGATATACCACAATCACTAAAGAAGGCCAGTAGTTGTTGGTCACACTTTATTTCATATCCTTTTCCTGCACTTTCCTTCTTAGCAATGATCGTTCCATTCCTAGTGTAGCACTGCTTGATAAGACCAGGGTTTAGTTTGCGAATTTGACGCAGCCTGAAGAGGAGGGATCCACGCTGCTTTGTAAGACACTCATTTATATAGAGGTTGGTTTTTTGCTTAGCAGCTGATTGTATGAGGTCAAACTTAACAGAGGGATTTGCAAGTTTGATGAGCATTCTCCTACTGCTACGGGAACTGTTTTTATCTATCCTGATAGCTGATTTGATATCAACATTGACTTTAATCTTTGAATTAATTAGGGTGTGGGCTATGTTACAACAATTCTCACCTTGTTGTTCATCAGGTAGATCAGTAGAGCTAATTATCAGGGAGTCATGAAGTTGTTGTTGCTCTAGGTCATCTTCGGAAGCCGCCTGGTGAATGTGAAGGGAGGCTTCATTGATGGTTTTCCACCTGCGTGCTTCGTCTCGTCGGTAGTATGGGGTTTTGCTGGCGGTCCTTCCTTTTCTTTTTGTCTCTTCGTATGTATCCTGCAGGTTTTGTTGACGTGGTTTTGCCCTTCTCGTGGAGGTTTTGGGACTGTTGGCTTGACACATACTGTAGCCTTGTCTTGTGCGTTGCTGGCAGAGCCGCTACGGTTTGCTTTCGGTTTTGATGTTCCTTCTTTTGATGTTCTTTCTGCATGGGCTGTCTTGGGCATTGTTTGCCTCTGGTTTTTGGCAGTGTGCTCTCGTTTCTGTCTTCGCCTTGGTTTGTTGTGGCCCCTTCGGTTCAGGTTTGTTTTTCCAAAGCTCTTTCTTGTTCGTTTGCAGCCGGCTCGTTCTTTTCTGGTGAAGAATGAGTCTGATGCTTTCCAGAGGGATCCTTGGGTTGATGCTTGGTTGGTCAGGCCAGAGGTGCATCATGTGTTGTCTGGTTGCGTCCCTCTGCCGTTATTTGCGTGCTATGGCACGCAAATAACGGCACGCCAGGGGGGTAGAAATAGCCTAAGCTACTCTATCCCTTTGAGATATATTTCTTGCTTATCTCAATAAACATACTTGAACTTGAACTTGGCTTCTGTCCTGGGATGCGCTTTGGGTTGATCCGGTTTCCTTTCTTCCTGTTTTCGGGTGTGGGTCTCTCAGGTCATCCGCAGGATTATTCTGTCTAGCCAGCCTGCAGTCTATCTCCGTGCACATGATGTTCGTAAGTTTGCAGTGCTTGCTGCTGTCTTTAGTATCATATCCTGGGCTGACATTCGGGCACGGGGTTTTTAGCAGTCGAACAGGGTCCTGGCTGCATGCTTCCCCATTAATGTTCCTGTTACGAACCCGATTCCATCGTCGGAGCATGGAGCAGGGACGTCAATGCCATCTGTGAGTCCGCTCCCAAAAAACCCCACAAAATGGACGACGCCATCTGGTGGTGGCAGGATGATGCCTGCAAGAGGCGCTAGATTCCTGTCCTAGTCAGCTCGAGAGGTAGCTGGTGCTGACCTCTGGTGAGGTGGTGCCTAGAAAAGCAGCGCCATCTATTGTAGGAAGAGTTGCATGTCTTTGTCAGAGACCGTAAGTGATGCTTCCTAGTGTCCCATGTACTGACCAGTGTACTGATGACGTGTCTGTATCCACAGAGTCGTGGTAGGGCTGCTGTGGTACGAGGACAGTCAGTCTACCCAGGGTAGCCAATGTTTCTCTACTCCATTCTGCTTCACGGAAGCAGTGAGCTGCCGCTGGAGAAGAACTGTGAAGTGTTTTACTGTCTGCCTGTGAAGTGGCAGTGACGGAATTCGGCATACCCGGGACTGGCTAACGGAAGAGACGACTGACAGTTAAGGTGCTACAGAGGAGTGTAACTAGCGAGTTGCAAGAAGCGCCTGCCAGGGATTCGCTACCCTTGTATTTGTACGTGAAGAGGCCCAGCAGCGCGAGGCTGATGTTCTTTGCCAGCTCCAGGCTGGAGAGTGATTGTGGGCGTGCACGAAGAGCACCTAGTGAGACTGTGTTTTGGCTGGCCCTTGGCCAGGGTAGACTCATTGGTGTTTCTCAGTACTGGTTGAGGATGGTACTGTGTTGAGGAAACACAGTAGCTGACAAGACTGCATCGATTGAGCATCGAATAGCGCTTAGTGTCCTATGAGAGAGACACTTGTGTACATATTAAGTGTAGTAATACTTCTAGGATTATATATGAGGTGATGGGAAAGTGATTATATATGAATATATTGATAATTAATGAAGTGTAGTATTCAATGCACCTCCCCCATTGTGTTTTACTTGCATTACCGAGCTCACTCCTTGAAAGCTACTACTAACTTGGGGCCGGATACCAGAACTTTAGTACCACCAGAAAAGAACCCGGTTGCGACCCATTGTGGCTGTAACATAATTGGCATCCCCAGCGGGATCCGACCTCTTGTCAAGTACGTTTGACAGGGGTGGTGACGTAGTGCAATCCCCTGTGAATAATTCCCCTGTTTGTTATTTGCCGGGACGTTACACGTCCTGTGCAGTGCTAAGTGTGATTAATTGCTGTATTGGCGAGTGCGGTGCTCGGTGTGATTAAGTGCAGTATTGGTGAACGCTGTGCTCAGTTATTATAAGTGCCTTGTGTTAAGTAAAGCAGTGTGTTGAGTGCTCGTGCACCACTTAAGTGACAAAATGGCGGAGAAAATAACCATTGAGGATCTAGACGATGTTCAGGAATTTCTGAACAAGGACTGTCTTGCTAGACTGAAACATCTGGGAAAGCAGGAACTTGTGCTAGTAAGTGCCTATTTAGAGATTAAAGTACGTGAGAGTGATTCCCGTGTTGAAATCTTATCGAAGGTTCATAAGCACTTAAAGGCCGGGGTGAAGCAGGAAAGCAAGGCACAGAGTACAAAGGAAGTGAGGTGGTAGCTTCCACTGAAAGGAAGACAAAGGCAGTGACGGTGAAAGTGATGCGGGTGAACTGAATATAAGTTTTCTGTCAAAATGCGTGCCTTAGAAATAAATCGTGAGATAGAGTGGAAGAAATTAGAAATAGAACAGGAAATGAAAGAAAAGGAAATGGAAATGAAACGTTTGGAATTACAAGAAAGAAGGAAGGGAATGAGAAAGAAGAGAAAGGGAAGAAAGAAGAGAAAGAAGAATGAGAAGGGCAAGAAAAAGAGAAGGAAATGGAAATGAAATGTTTGGAATTAGAAGAAAAGGAGAAGGAAAGACTACACGAGTTAGAAGTGTTGCGATTAAGTGGTCAGAGGAAAATAAAGGAACCAAGTAGTTTCGATCCGGTGAGAAATATAAAGATGGTCCCAAAATTCAATGAAAAAGAAGTTTCAAAGTTCTTCGCTGCCTTCGAGAAGGTTGCTGCCTCTTTGGATTGGCCAAAGGAGAATTGGGCCATCATGATCCAGTCCGTCTTGACTGGGAAGGCCCAAATTGCCTACTCCAGGTTGTCGCTTGATGATTCCATTGATTATGACGCGGTGAAGAAGGTAGTGCTCATGGCTTATAAGTTGGTGCCAGAGGCTTATAGGCAAAAGTTCAGGAACCTGAAGAAAACCTCAGAGCACACGTTCACCGAGTTTGCGTACATCAAGGAACGGCCTTTTCAGGAATGGTGTGCATCTCGAAAGGTGAAGATGAAAGAACAACTCGAGCAGCTCATATTGTTGGAGGACTTCAAGGAATGTCTGTCTGGAGATCTCAAGACATACCTAGAAGAACAGCAGGTAGAGACCTTGAGTGCGGCTGCCGCTATGGCTGACGAGTACATCTTGACTTATCGGTCCTCTACCAGGTATGTCCCGAAGAGTTACCCATGACTGGTAAATCTCGACCAGAAGAAGAGAAACCCGTCCCACGAAGTGCTTTGAAGACGCCCCCAGGTAATCCTCGAAGGACTAGTCCTAACAGACCAACACACCGTAGTCCAAGGAGGAACGTAGTGTGTTGGACTTGCGGGCAGAGAGGGCATGTGGATGCCAGGTGCCGGGGAGGGACAGGTAACGACCCGCACAGGGAAGTAATGCTGATGGGTTGTACAACACCATCAGTGGGGACCCAGTCTCTAATGACGAGTAGAGAAGGACCAGGATTATCTGCCCCTCACACTTTAGGTGGGTATGTAACGAGTGATCATACTGGTAGATCAGTAGTAGTGCTCAGAGATAGTGGAGCAGCCCAGTCCCTGATCGTGAGAGCCTCTTTACCTGAGGGAGTGAGTGTTGACAGGATACAAAGGGTTGTTCTAGTTGGGTTTCTTTCGACGCGGTACGTTGCCCCCTTAGTGCAGGTACACCTGGATTCGCCCTACTTCAGTGGCACATGTGCGTTGGCAGTAGTTGATGCCCTGCCTATAGCTGGGATAGACGTAGTACTAGCCAACGACTTGGCGACAGGTTGGAACTACGATCATCTCAAGATTGTGGACGAGCCGGCTGGAGTAGCAGTAAGGCTTGAGGTAACAGCAGAACACATTAAATCCCAAGTACAGACAGACGTGAAATTATATAATATGTTTAATTCTCCCTCTACCCAACAGATTGAGAACATTCCAACAGATTCAGCTGACACTTTTCCCGACGAGAAACATGGGGCTACGGTGATAGAAGCAACTGAGCAAGAGGAGGGGCCTCATGTACAAGCGCCCACGGATACCCGAGAGTCTGGAGTGACGGCAGATAAGTACTTGCAGTATGGCAAGGTACAATGTTCACTGAACCGGCCAGAGATTCCCTAGACGTCAGAGGTATGTGAGGTATGTACACATGTAGGTGAGGTATGTGTGTAGGTTCAAGTGCCCCCTTGGTCCAAACCAGGCTAATGGATATAGCCGGCTATGGATATTACAGGCTCATGAAAATTATTCCTAAGTTAACCAAATGTTTCTTAGCGGTATTTTGTATTCTCGTGTGTGATCTAGGCAAAGATCAGTGGACGAACTGTCAGATGATGGCTCCTGTGAACATCATGGAGAGGCGCCAGGGATTGGAGATCCGCCCTATGAGTATTGAGGTCGAAGAAGGGACCCCGAAGGTGATTGATGATACAGGGAGTAGAAGAATGTTTAACGAGTGACTGTTCCCGACAGGTCGACACCCCCCGAGTAATTGGTGAGCTTGGATTCAACATTACACAGAACGTTGGTCGACCTGACGGTGGAAGAGTGAACACACACTACATTAAAGTACAGATGGTCCTGTTGAGACTAGGTGCGGACCTAGTAAGCAGGTATGCCGTAAGTACATATTTAAAGACTACCGCTGTTACTCCATATCATCAGTCCCCTGTATTCCAGGTTCCCATCTCCCTGAAGGACTGCCAGACCGGTGCAAGAAATACCTTCTGCGATCAGCCACCAGCGGGGCCGCGACACAGGAAGGTGTCTATTCACCTCAGGTCGGTCCTCTGCAGATCCTTACCCAAGACATGTAAGATAATTGTGCCTCTGACGAGCAGCCCAGTAAGGTGTTTGGAAGTTACATCAGATAGGTCATTGCCTATGATCTTCGAGTTTACCTTGTGCCAGATTCTCCTATTAAGGAAGGTTTGCAGACAGGACATCCTCGCCACACCAGCCCATTGTCTATGTGCGTCTGTTTGGTTTTGTGCTAACGTACTAATTTGGTTTCCTTTCATTTTACGATCCAAACCAAATTCCGTTTTGGTGGGGATGTGTTACGAACCCAATTCCATTGTCAGAGCATGGAGCAGCGACGTCAATGCCATCTGTGAGTCTGCTCCCAAAACCCCCACAAAATGGACGATGCCATCTGGTGGTGGCAGGATGATGCCTGCAAGAGGCGCTAGATTCCTGTCCAAGTCAGCTCGAGAGGTAGCTGGTGCTGACCTCTGGTGAGGTGGTGCCTAGAAAAGCAGCGCCATCTATTGTAGGAAGAGTTGCATGTCTTTGTCAGAGACCGTAAGTGGTGTTTCCTAGTGTCCCATGTACTGACCAGTGTACTGATGACGTGTCTGTATCCACAGAGTCGTGGTAGGGCTGCTGTGGTACGAGGACAGTCAGTCTACCCAGGGTAGCCAATGTTTCTCTATAGCTCTACTCCATTCTGCTTTACGGAAACGCCAATGTTTCCAATAGCTCTACTCCATTCTGCTTTACAGAAGCAGTGAGCTGCCGCTGCCGGAGAAGAACTGTAAAGTGTTCTACTGTCTGCCTGTGAAGTGGCAGTGACGGAATTCGGCATACCCGGAATTGGCTAACGGAAGAGACGACTGACAGTTAAGGTGCTACAGAGGAGTGTAACTAGCGAGTTGCAAGAAGCGCCTGCCAGGGATTCGCTACCCTTGTATTTGTACGTGAAGAGGCCCAGCAGCGCGAGGCTGATGTTCTCTGCCAGCTCCAGGCTGGAGAGTGATTGTGGGCGTGCACGAAGAGCACCTAGTGAGACTGTGTTTTGGCTGGCCCGTGGCCAGGGTAGACTCATTGGTGTTTCCCAGTACTGGTTGAGGATGGTACTGTGTTGAGGAAACACAGTAGCTGACAAGACTGCATCGATTGAGCATCGAATAGCGCTTAGTGTCCTATGAGAGACACTTGTGTACATATTAAGTGTAGTAATACTTCTTCTAGGATTATATATGAGGTGATGGGAAAGTGATTATATATGAATATATTGATAATTAATGAAGTGTAGTATTCAATGCACCTCCCCCAGTGTGTTTTACTTGCATTACCGAGCTCACTCCTTGAAAGCCACTACTAACTTGGGGCCCGATACAGATCTTTAGTACCACCAGAAAAGAACCCGGTTGCGACCCATTGTGGCTGTAACAGTTCCTGAGCCTAGTCGGGCCTGTGTCGCTTTGGGCCAGCGGTTGCAGCTTGTTGGCTCGACTTTGAGTTGCGATGTGAGCGCCAACCGCCTCCCGGGTAGGTTTCCTTTCTTTTTCGTCTTTTGTGAAGTAGCTCCGGGGAGCCAAAGGGGCTCCCCTAAAAAAATAGCGTTGAATGTAATGAAATGCCATTTTTTGGGTGAGTCCCAGAGACTCCCCAGCAACCCTCCCTCCCTCCCTCTGGTCAGCGTTTTTTTGCGTATTTTGATATGCAGCCTCAGAACCGGGGTGTGGATAGCCAGCTGAGGGGTCTGGGGCTCTCCCTTTCCCCTTCCGGGGAGGGGGGAGCTGCAAAGACATGCCGCGTGGCTCGTGTGACGTCATGCTTGTTTGCTCGTTTTCATTTGGGGAGTTCTGTCCACTCATTTGTCTATTTTCGTCGTTTTTAACCAGAATAGGGGTTTGTTTCAGACAGAAAGGGCAGAATAGGTCTCCAGTAGGCCTAGAACTCCACCCACATCGACTGATGCCAAAGTTAGGGATATCCATATCAGCCTGGATAGCTCCGGGGAGCCTCTGGGACCCACCCAGAAAATGGCGTTTCATTACATTCAACACTGGTTTTTCTGCCAGAATTCCCAGCCCTATTGCGGCCAAAATATGCCATGTACAATTTTTTGTATTTTTTTCCGTGATTAGGGAACACAAATGAACACTTTTATAAGACGAAATATTTTTTTTTTTGCCTGTGGGTGTTGAAGGCCAAATAGACCAGAGCAACTTAGGGGTTAAGAACATAAGAATGTAGGTAACTGCAGAAGGCCTGTTGTCCTATACGAGGCAGCTCCTATTTATATTCACCGAATCTCATTCATATACTGTATATGTTTAACCCAAGTGGGCCTGACAGCTGAGTGGACAGCGCTTCAGATTCGTAGTCCTGAGGTTCCGGGTTTGATCCCCGGTGGGGGTGGAAACAAATGGACAGAGTTTCTTTCATCTTGATGCCCTGTTACATAGCAGTAAATAGATACCTGGGAGTTAAACAGCTGCTACGAGCTGTTTCCTGGGGGTGTGTAACAAAAAGGAGGCCCGGTCAAGGAGCAGGCCACGGGGACGCTAAGCCCCAAAATAATCCCTAGATAACCTCAAGAAAATAACCTATGCTTGAAACAATTGAGGGAGCCTACTTCTATAAAGTTACGCGGTAATTAGTTCCACAAATCAATAACGCTGTTGCCGAACTAGTATTTACCCCATGTCTTTCCTAAATCTAAACTTGTCTAATTTATACTCATTGTTTTGTGTTCTATTTTGTGTTGACACTTTTAATGCCCTATTAACCATTGTGTTGCTAAGGGTTATTTGGCCATTGTCACCCACAGGCGCATAAAAAAAACAATTCTTCTAAACCTGTTAATTTGTGTTCTGTGATCATGGGAAAAACATAAAAAATCTTAAGTGGCATATTTTGCCTGCTATAGGACGGGGAAGTCTGTCAAAAAACAGGTGCTGACTCAGCGTGCGTCACAGGCGGTTTGCTCCACTCCAGCTGTCAGGCAGGAGTTGCCACAAAGAGATAATTACCTAATTATTTCAATGTCTCTGATTGATTTTTCTTCATTTATTTGCTGTAATATTATTCAATAGTGTAGTGTGGTATATTTATATAATAAAATGTGTGAATCATCGCAGTACTCAAAATTTGGTGTGCATATTGTTGATTTATTTATTTATTTATTTATTTATTTATATATATACAAGAAGGTACATTGGGATTGTGAGGATACATAGCATAGTAATTACATTCTTGTAAAGCCACTAGTACGCGCAGCGTTTCGGGCAGGTCCTTAATCTAAGAAAATTTTAAGTAGGTAAATACTTGCAAAATTTATAAAAAGGATAAAAGTTACACAGCAAGAAAAAAATAAAAAGTGAGACTAGAAAAGTGTAGGTATATTAAAGCACATAGGTAGCTCAGATTGATTACAATGACAGCTTGTATGGTAGTTTAACAAAAGTTAATAGGCACAATACAGCATATGGCTAGCACATAAAAGAAGACAGCAATGAACACAATGATAAAGTTGTTTGGATTAAGTACATAAAGATTGGGAGATTGGGTAACACTAGATACCGAGCAAATTTAAAGCTCAGTGTAGGAAACTACGAAGATAAAATTAGGTACTTGTTGTTTTTGTTTTTAAATAAGGCAAAAGTTTGACAGCTTTTCAATTCACTAGGGAGTGAGTTCCATAGACTAGGTCCCTTAATTTGCATAGTGTTTACACAGATTAAGTTTGACCGGGGATATCAAAGAGAGATTTATTTCTGGTGTGGTGATAATGGGTCCTATTACATCTGTCCAGGAAGAGTTTCAGCGCATGGTTTGCATTTAAGAACAGGGTTTTGTAAATGTAGTTGACACAAGAGAATGTGTGTAGGGAGTTAATATTTAGCAAGTTAAGGGATTTAAACAAGGGAGCTGAGTGTTGTCTTAAAGCAGAGTTTGTTATTATTCTGATAGTAGATTTTTGCTGGATGATGACAGGCTTAAGGTGGTTTGCAGTGGTAGACCCCCATGCACAGATACCATAATTAAGATAGAGATAGATTAGTGCATAATATAGTGAAAGGAGAGCAGAGTTAGGAACATAATATCTTATTTTGGAGAGTATACTAACTGTTTTAGAGACTTTCTTAGTTATGTGTTGAATGTGGGTGCTGAAATTGAGTCTCTTGTCTAGGAATAGACTAAGAAACTTTCCATCATTTTTATTAATGATTTTATTGTTGTCTATCTGTAGCTGAATTGCATTCGATGATTTGCTTCCAAATAAGATGTAGTAGGTCTTTTCTATGTTTAGTGTTAGTTTGTTAGTTGACATCCATAAGTGGACTTTTTTTAATTCATTATTCACAACATTATTTAGTGTATGTGGGTTAGGGTCTGAATAGATGAGGGTAGTATCATCAGCAAACAATATAGGTTTAAGAATATTAGAGACATTAGGCAGGTCATTGACATATATAAGAAATAGAAGAGGTCCTAAGATGCTGCCCTGTGGCACTCCAATGGTTATTGGTAGAGTGGAAGAGGTTGTATCATTGGTGGTTACACATTGGTGTCTGTCACTAAGATAGGATCGTATATAGTCCAGGGCAAGGCCTCGGACTCCATAATGCTGGAGTTTAAGTAAGAGGTAGTTGTGAGAAACAGTATCAAAGGCTTTTCTTAAGTCAATGAAGAGTCCAATCGGAAATTCATTTTTGTCAAGGGCTGAGTAAATTACATCAACGAGACTAATGATTGTATCATTGGTGCTCTTTTGGGACCGGAAGCCAAACTGGCAGGGGCTGAGTATATCAAATTTACGAGGTAGGAATAGAGCTGTTTGTAGATAATTTTTTCAAATATTTTTGATAGAATGGGTAGGTTTGATATTGGTCTATAATTGTTTATGTCCGCCGGATTGCCTCCTTTATGAACTGGCATTACTCTTGCTTTTTTAAGGATATCAGGGAAGGTGTGACACTCTATAGATTTGTTGAACAGTTGGGCTATGGGTGGCGTAAGGGCATGGGAGGCGCTCTTGTATACAATGGACGGAATTTCACTGGTGTTCCCTGCCTTTTTTTTTAGAGAGTGTGTGATGGACACATCTGCCGGGATGACTGGTGAAAGGAGAAGGGAGTTTGGATAGTTGCCTGAGAGATGTGTGTTAATATGTGTCTGAGTCTGTGGGATTTTTCTGGCAAGATTAGCACCAACCGATGAAAAGAAGCTATTAAATTCATTTGCCATTTCTAAATCAGTTCATGGTGTATACCCATCCTTATAGAGTTTTATTTGGTTATGTGAGTGTTGTTTAGTTCCTAGGATACTAGAGACGGTTTTCCATGTGCTTTTCATGTTGCCTTTTGCTTCATTGAATGTATTCACATAATATGAAAGTTTTGCCTTTCTTATGATACTGGTAAGCATTGATGAGTACCTTTTAACTACTTCCTTTGAAACTAGGCCAGTCCTAAGTTTCTTTTCATATTCATGTTTCTTGTTGACTGAGTTGAGAATGCCACTTGTGAGCCATGGATTGTTTAATCTTTTGTCAGTTATTTGCTTGGTAAAAAGGGGACAATGAAGGTTGTAGAGGCTTAGAGTTTTGGAGAGGAAGAGGTTAGCTAATGAATTTATATCCTGAGTATTATTGAATTCAGAATCCCAGTTAATATTGTGAAGTGCATTTGTAAGATTGCCTGAAGCTGATTCACTGTGTAACCTGAATGTAAGTTTCTTGCTTTTTGGTGATGTTATGTCCATGTTCGCTATGAGAAAGGTAGGATAGTGGTCAGTTGTTCTGTCGTAGATTATACCAGATACAAGAGGAGCTGTTATGTTAGTCCATATGTGATCCAAGGTAGTGGCTGATGGTTGAGTGACTCGGGTAGGTTTGTTGATTGTGGGGATTAGCATACAGGAGTTCATGTTGTTAAGGAAATAGTCAACGTGAGGGCAATTTTGTTAACTCATGTCAATATTGAAGTCTCCTCCCAGAATGATGTGGTTTTTGTTGAGATTGTTGTTTATAATTTCTTAGGTTATCTGAGAATGAAGCTATGTTAGTATTGGGAAATCTATAGATGGCTCCAATAGTCAAGGAGGATTTAAGGGATTTAATTGTAAACTGAGCAAAAGTATATTCACGGTAGTCATCTCTATCACTAATGAAACTGTTGCAGATAAATGTATCTCGGTAATATATATCTGTGCCGCCACCTTTTTTTATTAGGCCTACAGTTGTGAGTGACTTTATAACCATCTAAGTTGTAGAGTTGGTGAGGTGAATGAGCAGCGTCGCCAGACATGTGGCTTTATTGATCAAATAATTACAGTACAGTTACATCCTGCAATAACACAAACCATTAATACACTATACTTATACACAGTTTAAGCACTGTCTGTTCACTATAACAATAAGGCAACTGCACATGACTAAAGCTAGAATATACAGAAATTAAACTAGAAGTTAACATTACACAAACCTGTATACAAGCACGGCACAGCTGATCTGACGATACAAACAAGTCAAGCAAGCATCCAAACAAAACAGTCAAGCGAGCATCCATCCGGTACGATAATATATAACACTTTTACTACATTCACCCCATCTAGCTTTATGTAACATAGTCCTGCAGATGAGTAGGGGTACTGCGCGTCCTTCCAGATCGTCGAAGGGACTCCTGCAAAGTTGAAGCCTCTAGTGTTCCAGTCGGTTCCTGCATACCACCTTCTCGAGGGAGTGTTACGTCAGAGAAAGGTTCCCAATTAGGCGTTTCTAGGTTAGGTGGTTCGGGACGAAGTAGTTCAGGATGAGGTGATTCAGGAGGAGGTGATTCAGGATGAGGCGGGTTGGGGGTTTACCCCATCTTTCGCAATCGCTGGGTGTTGCTGTTGAATGTTGAGATTGGGGTCCAAACTCTCGCAGCCCTCAGTGGCCATGGGTGCGAGATGTCTTAATGATAAAGTGGTAATCCTGCCATCTGGTAACTTGACATGGGCGTATTCCGGATTCACATCTACGACCTCAGCCTAATCAACTAGAGGATCATTTTTGCTTTGCCGCACTTGACGTTTTAAGAGGACAGGGCCTCTGCAAGCAAGCCATGTAGGTAGAGTTCGCCCTGAAGTAGACCTTCTTGTATGCCGGAAGAATCGTTCATGTGGTGTACAATTTGTAGAGGTGCACATCAATGATCGAATAGAGTGGAGTGCACCAGGAAGAACAACTTCCCACTGGGATACATCTAAGCCTCTCGTCCTAAGAGCAGCACTGTCTTCCAAATAATCCCATTGTACTTCTCAGCCTGGCCATTTCCTCTAGGGTTGTAAGGAGTCGTACGGCTAGTTGCTACCCCTTTATTGAGTAGAAAGTTTTTCAACTCCTCAGACAAAGGAAGTTCCCCTATCAGAATGTATATATGCAGGCATACCACAGATTGCAAACAACTGCACCAGGCACTGAATTACTGTACCAGTAGTCATATCTGAACAAGGGAATCTAGAGAATTCATCTACAACTGTAAGACTATGTTTATTCCTTGAATGTGATGGAAGTGGTCCTTTAAAATCTATGTTGAGTCTTTCATATGGCTGAGTAGCTTTAATCAAATGCCCAGAGTCAAACTTGCAAAACCGAGGTTTAAGTTCAGAGCATGCAGAGCAAGAATTAGTCATCTTCTTCACTTCTTCCACAGAATAAGGCAGATTTCGACATGGGACAAAATGAGCCATACGAGACACTCCAGGGTGACACAGATTGTCATGTAATTGCTTTAGTTCATCTACACTGGTGGCACCACATACACGTGAGAATGCATCAGCTGGTATGTTCTTTTTACCTGGGCGATATACAATGTCATAGTGGTAACAGGAGAGTTCGACTCGCCATCTAGCAATTTTATCATTTTTAATCTTACCAGCTGATTTAGAGTTAAACATAAAAGCAATACTGCGCTGGTCAGTCACAAGCTGAAAATGGCGTCCAATGAGATAGTGTCGCCACTTCCTTAGGGCTTCCACAATGGCATACGCTTCCTTCTCCACTGATGAGTGCCTTTGTTCACTATTTGAAAGTGTTCGGGAGAAGAAAGCTATTTGTTGTTCATTCTGGGTTAGGGTAGCAGCAATAGCATGATCTGAAGCATCGGTTTCCACAGCGTAGGGTCGATTGCTCGAACCACTGCCTCAGCAATGTCTTGTTTCAATCCTTCAAAAGCTTTTGCAGGAGCAGCAGATAAGGGAAAACCATTGGCATGAGAGAGAGGACGGATCTTCTCAGAAAAGCCCAGCACCCAACGGGAGTAATGTGCAAGCATTCCCATTGTTCTGCGTAAAGAACCTGTGTTGCTTGGTAGTGGAAGTTTTAACAGTGGCTCGAGGCGTTCTGGGTCAGGCCGAATTTCTCCTTCTTGTATAAGATATCCCAACAGCTTTATAGACCGGAGTCGAAAACTACACTTCTCAAGATTCAGGGTCAGGTTATACCTTCTTGCAACGTCCATAAAATGTTTCAGATTTTTATCATGGTTTCATCATTTTTATCATTTTTTATCAGATTTTTATCATGTTTCAGATTTTTATCATGTTTCAGATTTTATCATTTTTATCTTCAGAATCTCCACACACACAGACATCATCTACATAAGCAAAGGTGCCCTTCACTCCTTCTTTCTCGAGGATGCCATCAATTACTCTTTGAAAACTGGCCACTCCATTACTGACCCCAAATGGGATACGATTAAATTCAAAAAGCTTCCCACAAGCTTCAAAGGCTGTATAGGGTTTCTCTTCCTCTGTTAAACCCACTTGATGGTAAGCACTTCTCAAGTCTAGCGTGCTGTATACTTTAAATCTAGCAACATTATTCACAATCTCATCTATATGTGGTAAGGGGTAGGCATCCAGCCCCGTGAATCGATTGATTGTTTGTGAATAATCTGCAACCATTCTTTTCTTGTGATGTTCTCCTTTAGTTACTAATACCTGTGCTCTCCATGGAGAATGACTGGGTCTAATTATCTCTTCACGTAGCATCCGAGCGGTCTCAGATTCAATAAACAACTTGTCAGCCTCAGAATACCTTCTGGATTTTACAGCAATCGGCTTGCAGTCTGGTGCTAAATTACTGAAGAGAGATGGAGCCGGAACTTTGACGGCAGCTAATCCACATATTCTAAGGGGAGGTCTATCTCCTCCAAAAGCCATCTCGAGCACAGAATTATTTTGTAAAAAGTTATGGCTTAAAATCACATCAGCACACAAATCGGGTAACACTTTGAGATTTACACCATGGTAAGTTTCTCCTTGCAATTCTAAGTCTACAGAACACTGACCCAGGAATTTTGAAGAGAACAATACAGTAGCCATAGAAACTGCCCCATTGTCAGGATAGACGAGTAATCCACTCTGCTCGGCAATATTCTTATGAATAAAGTTCTCAGAGCTACCAGTGTCAATCAGTGCACTGACTGGAATACCATT
>WNGS01000907.1:47986-58735 GCA_020271785.1 Procambarus virginalis | reverse complement strand
AGTTTCAAAACTGTTGGCATTCTTTAAGATAGATATTATGTACCCCGCCCGGACTTGGTTACCTTGAGGATACCTTGAGGTGCTTCCGGGGCTTATCGTCCCCGCGGCCCGGTCATCGACCAGGCCTCCTGGTTGCTGGACTGATCAACCAGGCTGTTGGACGCGGCTGCTCGCAGCCTGACGTATGAGTCACAGCCTGGTTGATCAGGTATCCTTTGGAGGTGCTTATCCAGTTCTCTCTTGAACACTGTGAGGGGTTTGCCAGTTATGTCCCTTATGTGTAGTGGAAGCGTGTTGAACAGTCTCGGGCCTCTGATGTTGATAGAGTTCTCTCTCAGAGTACCAGTTGCACCTCTGCTTTTCAACGGGGGTATTCTGCACATCCTGCCATGTCTTCTGGTCTCATGTGATGTTATTTCTGTGTGCAGGTTTGGGACCAGCCCCTCTAATATTTTCCACGTGTAAATTATTATGTATCTCTCCCGCCTGCGCTCAAGGGAATACAGATTTAGGCTCTTTAGTCGGTCCCAATAGTTTAGATGTTTTACCGAGTGGATTCTAGCAGTAAAGGATCTCTGCACGCTCTCCAGGTCAGCAATTTCACCCGCAGTGAAAGGGGCTGTCATTGTGCAGCAGTACTCCACTCTAGAGAGCACAAGCGTTTTGAAAAGTGTCATCATCGGAATAGCATCTCTAGTGTGAAAAGTTCTTGTTATCCAACCTGTCATTTTTCTTGCAGTTGTGACGGCTACTTTATTGTGTTCTTTAAAGGTAGGGTCTTCCGACATGAGTACACCCAGATCCTTTACATTGCCTTTTCGTTCTATGTTATGATTTGCCTGAGTTTTGTACGTGGTTTCAGTTTTTATATTTTCATTTTTCCATAGCGCATGAGCTGGAACTTGTCTTCGTTAAACACCATATTATTTTCTGTAGCCCATAGAAAGACCTGATCTACATCTGACTGGAGGTTCGCCGTGTCCTCTATGTTGCCTACTCTCATGAAGATCCTAGTGTCATCTGCAAAGGATGATACAGTGCTATAGGTTGTGTTCTTGTCTATGTCCGATATAAGGATGAGAAAAAGTACTGGAGCAAGCACAGTACCCTGGGGGACTGAGCTCTTAACGGTTGACGGGTTGGATTTTATTTTGTTGACTATTACACATTGGGTTCTGTTGGTCAGGAAATTGTAGATCCATCTGCCTACTTTTCCGGTAATTCCTTTTGAGCGCATTTTATGGGCAATAACACCATGGTCACATTTATCAAAAGCTTTTGCAAAATCTGTGTAAATTACATCAGCGTTTTGTTTGTCTTCCATAGCATCTAATGCCATATCATAGTGGTCCAGCAACTGCGACAGGCAAGAGCGCCCTGTTCTGAAACCATGTTGTCCAGGGTTATGGAGATGCTGTGATTCCATGTATTTTGTGATCTTACTTCTTAGCACTCTCTCAAAAATTTTTATGATGTGCGATGTTAGTGCTATCGGTCTGTAATTTTTTTTCTGTAATTTTAATTTTTAATTTTTTTTTGGTTACTCTCTATTACTCCCTCATCTATCCATACCTCAACTATGGTATTTGTGCTTGGGGTTCTACTACCCAAAATCACTTACGTCCTCTAATTACTCAACACAAAGCTGCTATTAGGACAATATCCAACTCTGGCCTCAGACATCACTCGGTACCCCTACTCAAATCTCTGAATATGTTAGATATTAAGTCACTGCACATTCTCTCATGTGTATTATACATATATAAAACGCTGAACTGTAATGCCAATCCTGACCTCAAAAGCTTCATTGAAAGTTGTAACAGAACCCATGAGCACCACACCAGAAATAAATACAGTTTTGATATTCCAAGAGTACGACTTAATCAAACTAGAAATGCTCTACAAATCAAGGGACCCAGAATGTGGAATGACCTTCCCAACCATGTTAAAGACTGTACCTCTCTCAACCAGTTTAAGATTAAAACTAAACACTACCTGATAAATTCCATGTAACCTACCTTACCCCTCTATTGTCAACCCATGTCTGTTATTTTTTTATTCAACGCTGTTTGTCTACCTATTGTATTTGTGCTGCTTTTTCAGTCATGTTCCCCCCTTTTTTTTATCTTTATTTGTATCTGTTCTCAAAACATTTTATTCTTTTTGCTCAATTAGTATTAAGTTTTAGATATTAATGTTTTTCTTGCCCAAAACGCATTGCGTAATAGTGGCTTTAGGCATTGTATGTACTAGCTC
This sequence comes from Procambarus virginalis, assembly GCA_020271785.1. Classification (NCBI taxonomy): domain Eukaryota; kingdom Metazoa; phylum Arthropoda; class Malacostraca; order Decapoda; family Cambaridae; genus Procambarus; species Procambarus virginalis. Next base: position 56,479 of record WNGS01000907.1, on the reverse strand, counting down.
TATCTATAAATCGATCCACTTATGTAAAATCACTTTATATATGTACCTTTCCTGAATAAACATATTTATTTATTTATTTTATTTACATGCAGCTGTTCCAAAATCTTACATCTCAGTTCCCCAGGCACCACCACTCTATTCCTATACAAAAGTACATCCTGGTGAATACTAAGGTCAGCCTTCACTGCAGCATACTCTGACAATAACAAATTATCATTCCAACCATATTTGACATATTTCAACAACAGACTTAATTTGGGATCTCTACCAGTTGCCTTCCTAATAGTCTGGAATGAAATATCCTCAAAAGACATAGATTCCACCAGGTTAACATACTCCACTGGAATACTGGAATTTAATTCTTCTGTCACAGGCAATCTACTTAATGCATCAGCTACTACATTATCCTTGCCTGGCTTAAACTCTAAATCATACTCAAACTGCGAGAGTCGTAATGCCCATCTTTGAATTCTAGCATTGGCATTAACTGGAATCTGCTTACCTCTGCCAAACAATCCTAGCAGGGGTTTATGATCTGTTCTAGCAAGAAATTTCCTCCCCAGCAGAAAATACCTAAGTTTTTTACAGCATATACCAAAGCTAAGGCTTCTTTATCTAACTGAGAATAATTCTGTTCCGCAGGAGATAACTTCTTGCTAGCAAAATATACTACTTTTTCCTGACCATCTACTTCCTGTAATAATACACAACCCACTCCTACTGGGGAAGCATCTACCTCCAGTTTTAACGGGAGTCTACCTGTAAAATTAGTGAGCACTGGAGAATTGATCAATTCCTGCTTAATATTCCTGAATGCATTTTCCTCTCTTGCTGCCCACTTAAATCTAGCCCCTTTTTTCAACAATTCATACAAGGTGCTAATTTTGTTGAAAAGTTCTTCACGAACTTACAAAAATATGTAACCATCCCAACAAAAGACTGTACTTCCCTAACTGATGTTGGGGCTGGGGCATCTATTATAGCAGCAACATTTTTGTGAGAAGGAGTAAAGCCCTTACCTGAAATATGGTACCCCAGGTATTCAATGGCCTTGGTCTTCAATGTTGTTTTTCCCTTATTAATCTTCACATTGTGCTTTTGAAAAGATTCAAAACTTGTTCTAATCTAGCATCATGCACTTCCTCATTCTCTCCACATACAATAATGTCATCTAAAAAACTAGCCACACCTTCCATGTTAACTAACAACTGGGACATGAATCTCTGAAAAATTGCTGGAGACGAGACTTTTATACTTAAATATCCCTTGTAGGTAATAATCACTAACAATTTCTGGCTCTCCTCCTCTACAGGAATTTGCAAGTAAGCATCTTTCAGGTCAATCTTAGAAAAAATTGCTCCCTTGCAGACCACTGACAACAACTCATCTATCTTAGGTAAAGGGTACTTCTCACAGTGTATGCGGTTGTTCAGTTCCTTGAAGTCTGCACAGATTCTCAAGGATTTCCGATCTGCCTTCAACACTGGTAAATTGGGGCTGCCCACTCACTATGTGTAATTGGCTCTAAGATGCCTTCTGCCACATGCTTTTCCATTGATTCTACCAATTGCTTGTAATGAAACGGCACTGTTCTTGCCTTGAAAAATTTAGGTGAAGCCCCACTTTTCAGGTGAATTTTTGCCACCATGCTATTAATTGGCTTATCTGCCTCCAATGAATATTTATCTAACATTTGTTCGGCACTTTTAATTGTTTTAACTATCGACAATTCATCTAGGCCCGCCAAGAAAATTCCCACTTTTTCCATGAGATCCTTACCACATAGGCTAGGATTATGTGAATCTACTACATAAAAATCCTGGACAATTTCTTTTCCATTATAACCTACTTTTGCCGACACCTTGCCATAGACCTTAATCGGTACGTTATCATAAGCACTTAAAGATTTTTTACCTGGTTTTACATTCAATTGCAAGGTATCTGCCCAATCTCTAGACAATGTTGACACTGCCGCACCAGTGTCCAGTTCCAAGGGAACTAACTTCCCATTAATTACAAAATTCACCACTTGTGACCTCACTGAACATACCTTTTCTTTCACCGAATATAGTCGGTTTTCCTCACCTGCAGCTTCTTCAGACAGTTTACCTTCCTCTACCGCCTTGACTACAGTACCACTACCTCTTCTTCCTGCATTACCTGGTCGTCTCCTCTCCCAGGCCTTGATGTTCCTGTTCAGAAATTCCCTACACACTCTCTGCAAGTGTCCCTCCTTGTTACAAAAGTTGCATATATATGCACGAAATTTGCATTTGCTACTTATGTGACTGTATCCACAGTGTTTGCATCTGGTCTGGCCCTGTACGACCATAATTTCCTGAGTAGAAGTCTTACTTCCAAAAGCCCTTTCCAGGTTCAATATCTTCTCGAGCACTGTCCATGAAGTCATCGATTGTAGATCCAAATTTTCTGCCACCAGGTTAGGGAAATAATTCTCCTTTTCCACTGCCATGAACAACTGGTCCCTAACCCTGCCGTCCAACTGTGCTCTGAAGTTGCAGTGGTTTGCCAAAGCCTTCAAATCCGCAAATAAATCCTGTATGGATTCCTGCTGCTTTTTCGTCCTCTTCTGGAAATCCATCAAACTCCTGTGATATGATGGTTTCACCACATACTGACGTTTAAGCAGAGCAATCAGGTCTACATAGGTCTTCGTGTGCGGTAGCTCCGGTGCACACAAATTTCCGAGAACACTCTATGCTTCAGAGCCCAGTGAAACTAAGAGTACCACTTTCTTGTTGGCGTCCTCCTTAATCTCCCGGCACTGAAAGTGTGTTTCCAGCAGGCTGAGCCACAGGTCCAACGAGATCTTGGCAGTGTTAAACGGCTGTATTGACATGAACGGCGTAGCCATTGTCACGGTGGTAGCACACTCAACTGGTGTATGCGAAGCGTCCACTCGTCCACACGACGTACCCTGCTCTCTCTTGATCCTCACACCACGTCTCGTACCCAGGCTCTCTGCCGAGATGTTTAATCCTCGTCGCCACTGTTGTAATTGTGGTCAGACAAACAATCTTCGTCCACATGGTTTTATTCTCCGCCAGTAACAACAACAAAACAATTATCAGGTACATGAAATATTATTAGCAAGATCATAAACAAAAGAGCATCTGCTCCAAACATGCTACCTCCAACATCTGTAGTACTCAATCCCAACAATTACCTAGAACCAAATCTGGTAATATTTACCTAATCACGATGATGTGTATCACGACCCGTTACCCTAAGGCTTTTGCTGTAAGGAACATCCAAGCAAAAACTGTTGTTGCTCGTATGTTGCATGCAATTTTTTTCTACCTTTGGACTGCCTCGGGTCAGGCAAACTGACAATGGTACCAATTTTAAGTCTGATATTTTTTAGAAATTCTGTAAGGACCATGGAATAACTCATAAGGTTTATAGCACATATCACTCACAGGGTCAGGGGGTAATTGAGCGGTTTCATCAAACCCTTAAGCAGATGCTGAAGACATCGTGCGAGAATTCCCACACATTCTGGGATGAGAACCTGCCTTGTTATGAATATGTTACTGCTATGGGAAGGTGGTATTGAGAGTGCCTAAGGGAAAACTAGGAGTTCCTAAAATCAGTGGAGATCAGATAGGCCTGCCCCCCGATAAGAACATCAAGCAATATTAAATTAGTGGCTTAAAGTAAATATGTCAGTCAAGCAGTTGATCACTGATCCCCTTCATAGGAAGAATGGATACTCCTTTAACAGTACTTATTTATTTAACCCTCTTATAACTCTCCATATACATTAATAACAATAACTACTTTACCACTCTACGTTAAAAGCCTTGGTCCACATAGGCAGGATACAAGGTTTTACAATTACCAAAACCTAGGGTAAAGTCTACTTGAATAGGGCACTAGCAAAGGCTATAGGTATCCTGGGGCAACTTGAGCACACGTGCTTTCACTACACCACCTAGAGCAATCTTAGGAATATAAACACTAGCTCAGGCTACACAAACTACTACACAGTTTTGCCCAAGAACAGTACACCTTATACAATACAGTACTTATTTTGATAACATGGAGAATCAGGAATGGTAAAATAAAAGACACCAAGGAGAGAGAGAGAAGGTAAAGGAGTATAGAACCCACGAGGGGGAATGTGAACCCAGCCATAACCAGCACCAGAGAGAGCACAGCAGCCTCCAGTCTCTGAGTTCCCAAGTTGTTGTTGTTGCCGGGAAGATAACCTAACTGATCGTGCAGCTACAAACAATTCAAGTCTTCACCAGCCTTCGTTACTCGTTACTTTACTTGTTCTAAGAATAGCTGATAAATAGTTCAATATTTAATAATCAACAACAAGCTCAGAGTTTGAATGCTCTGTGAGAAACAAGTTTCGTCTTACGTCTGGCAAGGAAGATAGGAACAAAAGCGTGTCAGCAGTCCTATCAATTAATATAAAGTAATTATTTAGAGCTCAATTTGACCTCTGGTTTCCAACTAAGGATCCCAGGGTCGTAACAACAGGCAAAAGGTTGGTGGGAAATGACAATTTGAAAGGAGAAGAGGGGGGGGGGAGAAAAATGAAATATGAGGAAAAGGAAAAGATGTCTGGCACAATTTGTAAAGACAGCAGCAGGAGCACTAGACTGCAAAATGACAGAGGACTGACCCATGGAGCATCACACTGCAGCAGCCATCCACCAAGACCCCCCTCACGGCGACAACGAGCCAGACAGGGAGGGGGGGGGGCACATTAAAGAAGCGCAGGATCAGGGTCAGGGTCAGCAAAGTCAGGGTTAGGGGGCATGAGTAAACTGAGTAAAGGAGGAGGGAAGGGAGCTGGAGGACTAACCAGGGGCGGACGAGCAGGGTCTGGAGGGGAAAGAGGGAGAGGATAACAGAGGGTCAAGGACAGCAGCAGGAGGGGCAGAAACCAGGGAGGGCACTGTGGTGTCTGTGTATAGCTGAGGAAGTCTTGGTAGTAAGGTTGATGTAAAGTCATTCCTGGTTACTGACTTTAATAATAATAAACGATTACATGATAGAGTAGCTCCCAAGCTTGGCAGGCGTCCTGTGTGCTGTTTACCTTCTCTCTAGTCTAGTGGCGTCCAGCCGCCGCACATAGAAAACGGATGGTACCATTTTCTGTGAACATGACCCCCTCCTTTTCTTTAAAAAGAATGAATACAGGTGTCTACCATGCTTGTAGCACAAAGCAAAGTTATTGACACAAAGTAAGTTATTAACATATCAGAGATTTGCATACATTTAACATTAATTAAACACACAAAGAATTTAAACAATCTTTACCACAAAGGATTTCAATGTTAAATACATATGCAATGTTAAACAAACATGAAAGAAACTGTAATACAAAGTTACAATATTGAATGAGAGATCTGCATATTCAAAACAATATTAAATTTAGTTCAGCATAACAAGTAAATACTTGCATTACATAGGAACACAATTAATCATCATATCGTGTAGGCGTTTAACATGTCGTTTTGGACAGAGTCCTTAAATACAAAAACATCCCTCGATGAATTGTTTATCGAGTTATAACTCATTTTTTTTTCTTTTGCACGACTTTGCACTTCATCATTTTTCTACACTAGTTGGAATCACTTTGAAATAAGCCATATTACGTGTTATACATATGATCTCATTACTCGCTGTTACCATAGTTTCCCCTTTTACACTATCACTTTATAGGGTTTTGTATCATACGGCATATCTAACTTTCCCTCTTTTTTCTTTTTAACGAGAACAGATCTCCAACCTTTATGAATTGTTCCTTGCACGTTGACAATGAGCAATTTTCATTTTGCCCTTGCTAGTATATCCTTCTGAGCGAGACGTTTATGCGCGTTCACCCACCCCTTGGCTGGACACACATGGACTAGGTAGTGCCAGGATTTCCCATATGCCTATGGACGTCCAAATAAAAGTTCGCCAGGGGACTTGCGCAGTGTTCCATGCGGTGTTGCATCGTAGATCCTGAGAATAGCATACATAGCTTGTTTCCAGGACAGTCCTTCGGCATGAGCACAGAGTACAGCTTTCATGAGAGGTTGCATGAATCTTCTCTAACTTTCCCATTTGCTTGAGGATGTAGTGGCATCACACGTGCGGTGTTTGAATCCAATATGCTCAGCAAAGTTGACATAATCTTGTCCATGTAACTGGCGGTCCAGTTGTCCGTCTGCACAAACCTTCATGAATGCCAAAGTTTGATAAGATCTTGTCAAGTTTCGGGATGACAGCCTTGCAGATGTGGAAGTGATGATATCTACTTCTGGATAACGTGAGCGATCATCAATCACTACCATCAAGCACTCTCCAGTTGATAGCGGTCCACAGAAATCCATCCATACTTCCATCCATGGTGTCCGCAGGCGTGGTGAAGGTTGTGAGAGGTGTTGGTCTTGAAGTATCCACTGCAGCGTGGCAAGGGATACAGGCATCATGTATGTCCTTAGCTTGATGATCAATGCCAGGAACCACACCTTTTCTCGTAACAGCTGTTTGGTCCTAATAAGACCTTGGTGTCCTTGATGTGCAAGCTTCAGAGCAAGTTTCTGGAGAACAGCTGGAATGACGATACGTGTACCTCGCAGCACGGTGACGCGTTGTTGCGTAACACTTAATTCGGTCTGGATGCGTTCAAGTGCCTTGAATGCATCTTGGTCAATCCTCCTGCGGGGGTGGGGGTGATGCGTGGAAACTTTTTCGTAGTCAATGCATCCACTGTTTGCTCCTGCAGAGTTGGGTCCTCTCAGGGTTGCAGTACAGGATTTCATCCACGAGTGAGAGCCTTATTGTGACTGCATCACAGGTGTTACAGAGTTAACATATTCCTCGGGCAACTTGCTGATGCTGGTGATGGTGAAACTCGTTGGCAGGATGCCGACTGATGTATTCAGCGGGATTGCCTGCACCGGCTTGTATTTCACCGTAAAGTTGTATGTTTGCAGACGAAGAGCCCATCTCTCAATTCGAGCTGGCGGTTTGGACTTTGGATTATTGAATGTGGTCTCCAACGGTTTGTGGTCAGTGACTATCGTGGTAAAGGGTGCAACAAACAGATACACATTGAAGTGTTCACAGCCCCATACAAGAGCAGGAGCTTCCTTCTCTGTCTGACGTTGCTCAACATCTGTGAGAACGGCTGGCGTAGGCAATAACTACTCTTGAATCTGGTTCAACAGGTTTGTGTTGGGCTAAACCAGCACCTAAACCAACAGGTGGACGTCAGGCATCCACCGTTTAAACTCCGTGTGTCCATTGATGAGTCAAAGTATGCAGCAGTCGCACTTTCTACTAGTGCATCTTTCACAGCATACAATGCATTTAGCTCGACATCGCTCCAGTACCAAGGTGCATTTTTCTTCAGGAGCCCTCCGCTCAGCAGGCCTTCGTAATGGTAGCCAAACATCGCTGAATGTCAAGCGAGAACAGTAGTTTGCCATTCCCAGAAAACTATGTACTTCAGTGGAATGTTGAAGGAGGTGCAAGCATTCTTGATATCTGCAACATTCTTAGGATCTGGAGACAGACATTTGTCACTAAGTAAATGTCCAAAGGATTCATTTTTATGTTGATTGAACTCAAACTTTGCTCGGCTTGTACGCGGTCAATTCTTTATTCTCGTAGGGGATCCCGAGTGCAATGCTATGGGAGCACCGAAGAGCTTTGTTCGTGTTCATGCTCTGGGTACGTCCATAAACAATTATGTCATCAGACATTTTGTCAGCATTAGGTATATCTGGCGAAATACCTGGCTGATAATGTGCTGGCATACTTCAGCAGCACTGTTAAAACCAAACCTCAGGCGCTTGTATCTATAAAGACCTCGATGTGTCGTAAACGGTTGTGATGAATCGCATCTCATCATCAAGTTCAAGCTGATGTTTAAATCTAACTTGCTGAATACAGTTGCACCATTCAAGCGGTAAATCATATCATCTACAGTGGGGTGTAGGATGGCGTTCACGGATTATGCCTTGTTGGGAACACGCATGTCCTACACAAATGCGTATCTCACCTGGATTCTTCGGCTTCGGTGGACTGACAATTGGGCTTACCCATGGCGTTGGGCCTGTTTGACCCGGTTCAATGATATCTAGTTCTATCAGCCTATCCAGTTCGGCATCGACTTGCTTGCGAGTATGGAATGGTTGTCGCAGATGTGGTTTGGGCAACTGGATTAGCATCTGGGTTTGATATGCAGATGTACCTGGCTATCAGTATAACCACCTATGGATTTAAAAACCGCTCTGAAAATTCAGCAACAATACGCATCACATGTTGTTGCAGATTCCACTGCTACATGATTAGGGGAAAGCTGAAGTAGCCCCAATTTGGTGCAGTCTTGTTAACTGAGTAAAGGACTCATTTGCATCCCTAACAACATGGAATGTAGTAATGAGCATATGCAGTCTTTGACTTAATCTCTGCAGTGAAAGTTCCAATCACTGGTAAGGCTACCTTTGGAACATAGGC
>WNGS01000907.1:24569-37867 GCA_020271785.1 Procambarus virginalis | reverse complement strand
ACCAGAAAAAAAAGTAGTGCTCAGAACACTACCTTGGAGCACACCCTCGTATTACTGAAAAGAGGGAGAGAGAGTGGTACAATGCCTGACTCGAAAGGAACGACGAGAGAGGAAGCTTTGGAGGAAGAGAGGGAGATTACCACGAAGGCCAAAAAAAATGAATTTGGGACAGAATATGGTATCTCCAGGTTGTATCATAAGCCTTTTCCAGGTCAAAAAGGGCGGCAACAACGGAAGTCTCCGCAACAAAAGTAGTACAAATATAGACTTCCAGGTTCACCAGAACATCAGTTGTGCTGTGGCACTTGCAAAAACCATATTGAGAAGGAGAGGGGTGGAGATGGTGTTCCAAGAACCACATCAGACGAACGTTTACCATACGCTCAAAGAGTTTGCAGACACAACTCGTGAGGGCAATAGGGTGGAAGTCCTTAGGGGATGTCCCGAGAGACCCTGGTTTCCGAATAGGAAGTACAACGGCATCGAGCCAGTCCTCAGGGATTGACGACGACTCCCAGATCTGGTTATACAGACTCAGCAAATACTGAGACGTGCATAAGGGGAGATGGCGAAGCATCTCATAATGAATGTCATCGGAGCCCGCTGCCATAGAATCGCAGAGGGCCAGGAAAGACTGAAGTTCAAAGAGAGAGAGAAGGGATCGTTACAGGGAAGGCTGAGATGGGTACGAAAATCTAAAGGATGAGACTCAAGAACCGGCTTACGAAGAAGGAAAGACTGAGGAAGATGAGAACCAGAGCTAACAGACGAAAAGTGGGAACCCAATTCGGCGTACAACTTGCACCAACTGCCACTTCCATATCTGCGGCAGAGGAGTTTTGGATGTAACGGTGGAAACATAAGACTTCCAACACTCACGTTTAGTTGTACAGGTGGTCCTATGGGCCACTGCACTCGCCTTCTGAAACAAAAGAAAAGAATCAGCCGTCTGTCGGCGTCGGTGTTTCTTCCAGGCTGCACGCTTACAGCGGACAGCCTGAGCACAGTCCGCATTCCACCAGGGAATGCACTTCCACATGTCCCAGGAGGTAAAGCAAGGAATAGAGCAGAGGGCAACATCGAAGACGGTGTCATGAAAAAGGAGGAGGGTGCGAGGAAGAGGCATAGAGGAGAGATCAGTGAGAGAAGCACGGAGGGTGAATAGGTGCCAGTCAGCTTTGGCAAACTGCCACCTAGGGAAGGAGAGGGGAGGGTGAAAAGAGAAAAAGGAAACAATGATTGGGAAATAGTCACTGTTATGGAAGTCATCAAAAACCTGCCACATGAGATCTAAGTAAAGGGACGACGAGCAGAGAGGAAGATCAAGATAGGAAAGGGTGCGAGTTCCAGAGTCCACATGAGTGGGCTCACCAGAATTCAGAAGAGACAGGGAAGAAGAGAGGACAAATGGTTCAAGAAGGCGGCCTCGGGTGTTTGTCAGAACATCACCTCAGAGGGTATGTCGATAGTTGAAATCACCCAACAGGAGCACTGGCTCTGGCAAGGAGTCCAGGAGGTGCTTAAGATCAGGAAGGGAAAATGGGACATTTGGGGGGAGATTAAATGGAACAGACTGTATACCATTTGCTCACAAAAACATGGGCAGCAAAACAATGGATAGGCGATGGAAACAGTAGGTGGACGAAGGGAATATCAGTATGAATCAAGAGAGCAGTAGAGTTATGGGCCCCATCAAGAGCCGGGTGGGGGGGAGAAAGAAAGGAATAACCACGAAAGTGACCAGGACGAGCACCAAGCATCGGTTCCTGGAGACAAACACAAAGTGGTGAAAACTGTGTAATCAGAAATTGGAGTTCATGAAAGTTGGCATAAAATCCACGAATATTCCACTGAAGAATAGACATTATCAAAAAAAGAAAGGACAGTAACAGAGAACAATAAAGAAACAAGGAAAAAGAAGAACACAGTATATTAAATAAGCTCAGGATCAGGATAAGGGTCAGTAAAATCAGGGTTAGGGGGCATGGGTAAACTGAGTAAGGATGGAGTGAAGGGAGCAGGAAGACAGACCAGAGGCAGACGGGTAGGGTCTGGAGGAGGAGGAGGAGATAACTGAGAGGGGAGGTCAAGGACAGCAGGAGGAGGGGGGGGGCAGAAACTGGGTAGCGCACCTCAGCAAGAGCAGTAACTGAGAGAGAATCAGGGGTTAAAGAAACCTCTGTAGCTGAGGTAGGGGGCCCAACCACCGAAATGGAAGGGAATGGATCGAGTCAGAGGTGGGGGATGAGGAAGAAAGTGATGCCTTCTTACCCGCTGGGGAGGACGAAGGAGAGGAGCCAGGTTTACGTTTCTGACTCAAAGAGACAAATGTTCCAGCAACAATGTACTGGGCAACAGACTCGTTCGTCTCAATAGGAGAAGAAGAACGAGAGCAATCAACCAGATCTCTGGGAGAATGATAGACATCAGCCCGCACAGACAGGTGGCGTGGATAGCCAAGAGGCGGAGGACAATGGCGGAGGGGAGGATCAGAGGAAGAAAGAAGACACAGGAGACATGGCAGACTGGATAGGAAGGGGGGAAACTTCAGATGTAGAACCAGGAGGGGGCCCCTTCGGGACAGAACGTAAAGGAACAGTGGAGAAGGTGGTAGGCGTGTCCGGGTCTTAGATCTGGAAACGGTTGTGAGACTGAGTAAGGTGGGAAGGACGAGGAGAGGTAGAACTCAAAACGCGAGCGTAGGATACGCCAGCGAAAGGGGAGAGACAGTGACTTGGCATCTCGCTTCATGAAAAGGCAGACGATCCCGGTGTTTCAAGTTGAGGACGGCTTCCTCAAATTTGTAGTGTTTACACGATCGGGAGAAGGTAGGATTGGCCTCATCGCAATTGAGGCAGCGAGCCTGGGGAGAAGTGCACTCGGATTTAGTGTGATCATCGACCCCACACATGGGGCATAGATACACAGTACTTGAGCATTTAAGGACACCATGCCCAAACTTCCAGCACTTAGTGCAAAGTCTAGGAGAGCGAATGTACTCTTGAACGGAGCATCTGGCACCAACAAGAATTATAGAGAGCAGAAGGGTCCTACTATCAAAGATGACTTTCACAACTCAAAGGGGCTGACGGCGACGACCACGAGGGTGGTCGAGTGAACGTGTCTACCTGGAGGACAGGATGGTCTTGGGTTTCGAGGATATGTTTAATATCCTCATGGCAGTCTTTCAGGTCCCTAACACCAGTTGCAACATGATGTGGGAGGTGAACAGTGCCAACACTGGCATTTAACCGAGTGTTTTTGGAGATCCGAACAGGGGTCTCCCCAATGCAGGATAATGCAGCTAAGCGAGTAGCTGCATCCAGTGAAGGAGCAGCGACGACATGTGTACCTAAACGGGTGGGGTTAAAAGTAACAGAGGCATCCATCGAATCAACAAGGTGTTTATGAAGTGAGAAATCATCAGGTGTAGAATCTAGAGGTTGGAGATCAAAGTATTTAGCCCACGAAGCAGGACCAAACAAGGCTTGGTACGTATTAATATGGGAAGGAATCTTGCGGCCATGGCGTGGACGGCATTGAGAACCTCCAGAAAGAGAGAGGATAAAAGGTGCAGTAGTCACAATGAGAGACTAAGCCTCACCAGGGGACGAGGTGGTCACCACTGGGGGCGCATGGCTTGACCCAACCACAGAGGTGGGAGGGGAGCTGAGGGGAGTAGTCAGGAGGGTCGTCAAAGGAGGAGCAAGGTCTGGGTCCAATGTAGCAGGGGCTACAGAGCCCGGTCTTCCAACACAATCTGATTCGGAGGGCCTGGTTGCCCACCCCATGAGCTTGAGAAATCATAAGAGGAATAGTATTTATCGACAGGAAAACGAGAGGTACGATGTAAGAAAACGTAAGAGGTAAGAGGCACATTCATGAATGTGCCCTCACACCCACCATGGAGTCACAATTAGAGGTGGGACACCCAACAAGAAACTTATTGCTGATCTTGCCGGGGGCCCCCCATGGGTGCATCGTGAGTATACACCCCACAAATGCCACCTTAAGAACAGTCAGTTCATCGAGATCGGGTTCAGTGACGAAAGGAGGATTGACAATAAAAGGGTCCCCACGCTCGATACGTTGGGTACTACAGTTCTACGGGTGCAAGAGTATGCCTCCTCAAACACCCGGGCGTCAAAACAAAAGAGGGCCGAGAGAATGATCAAACCAGGTGTTATGAATATATTACTGCTATGGGAAGGTGGTATTGAGAGTGCTTAAGGGAAAACTAGGAGTTCCTAAAATCAGTGGAGATCAGATAGGCCCGGCCCCCAATAAGAACATCAAACAATATTAAATTAGTGGCTTAAAGTAAATATGTCAGTCTAGCGGTTGATCACTGATCCCTTTCACAGGAAGAATGGATGCTCCTTTAACAGTACTTACTTATTAACCCTCTTATAACCCCCATACACATTAATGACAATAACTACTTTACCACTCTACTTTGCATTAAAAGCCTTGGTCCACATAGGCAGGATACAAGGTTTTACAATTACCAAAACTAAGGTAAAGTCTACTTGAATATGGCACTAGCAAAGGGTATAGGTAGCCTAAGGTAAAGGAGTATGGAACGCACGAGGGGGAATGTGAACCCAGCCACAGCCAGCATCAGAGAGAGCGCAGCAGCCTCCAGTCTCCGAGCTCCCAAGTTATTGTTGTTGTTGCCAGGAAGATAACCTAACTGATCATGCAGCTACAAGCAATACAAGTCTTCACTGGCCTTCGTTACTTGTTACTTTACTAGTTCTAAGAAGAGCTGATAAATAGTTCAATATTTAATAATCAACAACAAGCTCAGAGTCTGAATGCTCTGTGAGAAACAAGATTCGTCTTATGTCTGGTAAGGAAGATAGGAACAAAAGCGCTGCAGCAGTCCTATCAATTAATATAAAGTAATTATTTAGAGCTCAGTTTGACCTCTGGTTTCCAACTAAGGGACCCAGGGTTGTAACACTCCTTCCCCCCTTCAAAGAAAAAAAATGTGGCTACTAGAATAGTAGTCATATTTTTTTGTAAGAGCATACAGAGAATAAAAAGGAAAATCTAATCAACCAAAAACAAAAATTTCTCTGCAAGAAAAAGCAGAAAGGAATTCTCTGAAAGAAAAAGCACACAAAAAATAAATTTTCTGAAAGAAAAAGCACACACAAAAAGGAATTCTCTAAAAGAAAAAGCACACACAGAAAAAAAGGGGAAGTAAATAAACTTGACACGGAAAATTTAATGTCCCAGGAGAACTTAAAAAAAATAACTAAAGCATGACAGTTGGTATATGGCTTCCTGTGGCTCAGATGAATGTTACTCAGGTAACTGGGACAATGCACCGGCTATCACGTTGAGCCAGCTCGGTAGGTGGATAATGGAAAGATTGAAGTCCTGTAGGTACAATGCCCACCTGAGGATACATTTATTTTTCTCCTTCATCTGGTTTAAGAACACTAGTGGGTTATAGTCCGTGTACACTTCCACTATATTTCCTGTTAGATATACTTCAAATTTTTTACATGTTAACACTAGCGCCAATGCCTCTTTTTCTACCACTGAATAATTGCGTTGCGCCTTGTCAAATTTCATAGAGTAATAGTATATTGGGTAGTCCACTTGATCATCCCCAGTTTGCAACAACACTGCACCAGCACTCGAGTCAGACGCGTCAACGTGAAATTTAAATGGTCGGTCGAACCTTGGACTAGCGAGTACTGGAGCGGAAGCTAAGATGAATTTCAAATTTTTAAATGCCTCTGCACAGTCTGTTGACCACTTAAATTTAACGACCTTTCGCAACAAGTCCGTGAGAGGAGTGGCGACACTGGAAAAGTTCTGACAAAAGCGTTGGTAGTACGCACACATACCGATAAACCTTTGAACATCCTTTTTAGACCGGAGCACTGGATACTCCAGAATGGCACTGATTTTATTTTGCCGAGGTAACACTTTTCCTTGGCCAACTTCATAACCGAGATACGTCACTGTGCCTTGGCCAAAATGGCACTTCTTTGCATTTAAAGTTAGATTACACTTTTCAGAACTGTGAACAACTGGCATAACCTAGCTATGTGGTCAGTCCAATTACTATCAAAAAGCACAATGTCATCTAAATACGCGCGACAATTTGGTACATTAGCGAGCAGAGACTTCATTAGCCTCTGGAACGTTGCAGGGGCATTACGCAATCCGAACGGTAACACTTGATACTCGAAAACACCATTGGGTGTTACGAACGGAGTTAGTTGCTTGGCACCTTCGGTGAGCGGGATCTGATAATAACCTCTCGAGAGGTCGAATTTCGAGACGTACGTGGCGTTTCCGATCTCGTCGATGCAGTCTTTGAGAAGGGGCAACGGATAGGCATCCACAATGGTCACCTTGTTGAGCTGCCGATAGTCGGTGCATAATCGCCAGGAGCCGTCTGGTTTGGGGACCAAAAGGCAGGGCGAGCACCAAGAGCCCTGGCTCAGCCAGATGAGGCCGTGCTGGAGCAGGAAGTCAACCTCCTTCGGTACGAGAGTAAGACCTCCAACCCACAGTGCTTGGACCTGCTTACCACATTCTTGTCGAAGGGGAGATTGTTATTGTCTGAGGTTTCTTCCTGGAAGATCGTGGTGATCTTCCGAGACACCGGTGCCATCCAGACTTTAATCTTGGAGAGTGCGTTGCAAGGTGCCAACACTCTCGACACTGGAGAGGTAGTACTGGTCAAGGGTGTCACTAGTGATACTCAAGCAGTACCCCTCCATAAGGTTACCCTGGAATCTGATTTCCACAAGGGTGTTTGTAAAGTCAGAGCCACTTCTTACCTACCTTTCCCTAATGTTGATGTAATATTGGGTATAATGATTTAGCAGGGGATAAGGTAGGGAACTCCAGACTGCCTATTAAGTTGCCTACCCCTAAGGTTTCCCTGGATCTACCCGCCGCAGAGGATGATGTTGTGTACCCTCCGTGTGCGGTGACCAGGTCTATGAGACTTAAATGTGAGGGCATCCCTGTGGTTGCCAAGGTGGTAAATCCCGAGGACACGAGGAACTTTCTGAGTGGTGAAAGCCAAGTTGACCTTGCGGACACGTTCATGGCCCGACTCGATGACGAGGCGGAGGACAATGTGGAGAGCCTACCATCGCCTCCTACCGAGAGTAGTGAGGAGGAGGAGGAGAACACTGTTGAGCCTCGGCCAATGGCATCTGACCAAGGCATGGATACCTCCTTGAGTGATTTACAGAAAGCTGACCCCAGTCCTGCAGAATGTCAAGATGTACCTCTCTCTAAGGAGAAGATTCTAGATGCAGCAAACGGGCACTATTACAGTGATCAGATTTTGATGAGAAAATGGAGACCACAGAATTCTCCCTTGTCAAATGAGTGGGAGGTAGTCCACCAGGTTATGTTGCCTACCTGCTATAGGGAGAGAGTTTGGCAGCTGCTCATGATGATCCTATGGGGGGAAATCAAGGTATTAATATCACCTATCGCAAAGTTTGTAAATATTTCTTTTGGCCCAAGCTGAAAAGTGATGTGGCAAAATTTTATAACTCATATATATTCTTTGTCAGCATGTTGGGAAACTAAACCAAACACCACCTAAGCCTCCTCTAAGGCCTATTGTCATGCCGGAGGAACCCTTTTCTCATGTGGAAATGGATTATGTTCGTCCATTACTGTTGTAATTGTGGTCAGACAAACAATCTTCGTCCACATGGTTTTATTCTCCGCCAGTAACAACAACAAAACAAATATCAGGTACATGAAATATTATTAGCAAGATCATAAACAAAAGAGCATCTGCTCCAAACATGCTACCTCCAACATCTGTAGTACTCAATCCCAACATTCCTCCCTTTTTAAATAAACTATATCCCTACAGGTTAAGTCTATCAGGCGGTCGTATGACTCTTCCTGATTTTCTCAACTGGGAGTCCTGACCTGTTACTTCTGGGAAACATTCTTCTGAATTACTCCTTGCAGAGTCCATAGGGTTAACTGTATCCCGATTACCCTCTGCTGCCCCTTGCTCTGCCTCCCGGTCTCCTGCAGGTGCTGCTACCCCTTCATTATTAGGATGGATATCACTAGTTGCCCCACCCCCACCTGAAGGGTCTTCAAAATTCCCTGTGAACCTTGGCATGAGCTGATCGGCATGCCTTTTCCAATTAATGTTCCCAAAACTCTGCACTTGCACAGTGAAGTTCCTGCGGCCCAGGACCTCCCTAATTTTTCCTTCCACCCAGGGCTTTCCACTTCCAAAATTCCTTGCATATACTGCATCCCCCTCATTAAACAACAATTCCTCTCCCTGAGCCAACTGACTGGCCAAGTTAGTTACCGATTTCTCTTTATCGGGATCTGTCTTTACTGCTTCCATGTGCACTTTAAAGTGTCTATTAAACAGTAATTCAGAAGGAGATTTACCAGTAGTAGAATGAACAGTTTTTCTTTGATTATATAAAAATCTACAAAGCCTTGTATTAATAGTACCTTCCGTAAACCGCTTTAACCCTTCTTTCAAGGTTCTCACTGCTCTCTCTGCTAGACCATTTGAAGAAGGATTATAGGGGGCAGGTGTTACATGTTTAATACCATTTTTCCGAAAAAAAATCCTCCATTTCCACAGAAACAAAATAAGGAGCATTGTCTGAGACAATTATGTCTGGCAATCCAAAATTACAAAATGTTTTCCTTAGTAATTCACAAGTTACAGATGATGTGGTGGAATTACACACATGCACATCCAGAAATTTGGTGTATGAATCCACCACCACTAGGTAATATTTGTTATCCACAGGTCCCACATAATCTACATGAAGTCTAGACCAGGGTTTTCCAGTGCATGGCCAAGAAAGTACTGGGGCCTGCATGGGGTTTCTGATAATTGTTAAAGCAATTATGACAATTTTTTGTTACCTCAGCAATATCCTGGTCTATTTTTGGCCACCAAACCCAACTTCTAGCATCTGCTTTCATAGCATTTATGCCATTATGGCCTACATAATCCACGAAATCCAGTCCACGAAATCTCATCTTGTCCAAACAGCTGCGTCCCAAAGAAAGGGAATTTACATAAACGAGTGCTTGACTAGAAAAAGACAGCACCTCCTCTACTGGCTGCGTCAAATCCGTCAACAAAACCCAGACGTGATTCATCAGTGCTTCGCTAGAGATGGCTTGATTAAAGTTAGGAAAACATCTACAGGTAAAATGTTTACAATTACTAATGAGGATAACCTCAACACTTTCCTCAACCAATGTGGTCTGTCTAACTTTATTATCGCTCCCAATGAGTCAACATAATTAACCCCCTTGTCACGTAGTGCGGGCTAGGTATCCTAATTTCTTTTTGTTTCACTTTTTTAATTAATTTTTAATTTACCTTTTACTATTCATTTTCTGGACACAATTAACCGAGTGCTTTAATATTTCTTCAGGTCTTTTAAGTATACGGTCATAACTAAACTACTTTTAGTAAATAATCCTTAGCTTAAATTAACCTATGTTTATTACTCAACTTTTTTCTCTGATTTCATTTATTACCAAGTGTAATGGTTGTGGTCAGAGAAACAATCTTCGTCCTCATGGTTTTATTCTCCGCCAGTAACAACAACAAAACAAATATCAGGTACATGAAATATTGTTAACAAGATCATAAACAAAAGAGCATCTGCTCCAAACATGCTAACTCCAACATCTGTAGTACTCAATCCCAACATTCCTCCCCTTTTAAATAAACTCTATCCCTACAGGTTAAGTCTATCAGGTGGTCGTATGACTCTTCCTGATTTTCTCAACTGGGAGTCCTGACCTGTTACTTCTGGGAAACATTCTTCTGAATTACTCCTTCCAGAGTCCATAGGGTTGATTGTATCCCCATAACCCTCTGCTGCCCCTTGCTCTGCCTCACGGTCACCTGCAGGTGCTGCTATCCCTTCATTATTAGGATGGATATCACTAGTTGCCCCACCCCCACCTGAAGGGTCTTCAAAATTCCCTGTGAACCTTGGCATGAGCTGATCGGCATGCCTTTTCCAATTAATGTTCCCAAAACTCTGCACTTGCACAGTGAAGTTCCTGCGGCCCAGGACTTCCCTAATTTTCCTTCCACCCAGGGCTTTCCACTTCCAAAATTCCTTGCATATACTGCATCCCCCTCATAAACAACAATTCCTCTCCCTGAGCCAACTGACTGGCCAAGCTAGTTACCGATTTCTCTTTATTGGGATCTGTCTTTACTGCTTCCATGTGCACTTTAAAGTGTCTATTAAACAGTAATTCAGAAGGAGATTTACCAGTAGTAGAATAAACAGTTTTTCTTTGATTATATAAAAATCTACAAAGCCTTGTATTAATAGTACCTTCCGTAAACCGCTTTAACCCTTCTTTCAAGGATCTCACTGCTCTCTCTGCTAGACCATTTGAAGAAGGATTATAGGGGGCAGGTGTTACATGTTTAATACCATTTTTTCTAAAAAAATCCTCCATTTCCACAGAAACAAAATAAGGAGCATTGTCTGAGACAATTATGTCTGGCAATCCAAAATTACAAAATTTTCCTTAGTAATTCACAAGTTACAGATGATGTGGTGGAATTACACACATGCACATCCAGAAATTTGGTGTATGAATCCACCACCACTAGGTAATATTTATTATCCATAGGTCCCGCATAATCTACATGAAGTCTAGACCAGGGTTTTCCAGTGCATGGCCAAGAAAGTACTGGGGCCTGGGGTTTCTGATAATTCTTAAAGCAAATATGACAATTTTTTGTTACCTCAGCAATATCCTGGTCTATTTTTGGCCACCAAACCAACTTCTAGCTTCTGCTTTCATAGCATTTATGCCATTATGGCCTACATGCAGCTGTTCCAAAATCTTACATCTCAGTTCCCCAGGCACCACCACTCTATTCCTATACAAAAGTACATCCTGGTGAATACTAAGGTCAGCCTTCACTGCAGCATACTCTGACAATAACAAATTATCATTCCACCATATTTGACATATTTCAACAACAGACTTAATTTGGGATCTCTACCAGTTGCCTTCCTAATAGTCTGGAATGAAATATCCTCAAAGACATAGCTTCCACCAGGTTAACATACTCCACTGGAATACTGGAATTTAATTCTTCTGTCACAGGCAATCTACTTAATGCATCAGCTACTACATTATCCTTGCCTGGCTTAAACTCTAAATCATACTCAAACTGTGAGAGTAGTAATGCCCATCTTTGAATTCTAGCATTGGCATTAACTGGAACTTGCTTACCTCTGCCAAACAATCCTAGCAGGGTTTATGATCTGTTCTAGCAAGAAATTTCCTCCCCAGCAGAAAATACCTCAGTTTCTTTACAGCAAATACCAAAGCTAAAGCTTCTTTATCTAACTGAGAATAATTGTTCCGCAGGAGATAATTTCTTGCTAGCAAAATATACTACTTTATCCTGACCATCTACTTCCTGTAATAATACACAAACCCACTCTACTGGGGAAGCATCTACCTCCAGTTTTAATGGGAGTCTACCTGTAAAATTAGTGAGCACTGGAGAATTGATCAATTCCTGCTTAATATTCCTGAATGCATTTTCCTCTCTTGCTGCCCACTTAAATCTAGCCCCTTTTTTCAACAATTCATACAAGGGTGCTAATTTTGTTGAAAAGTTCTTCACAAACTTACAAAAATATGTAACCATCCCAACAAAAGACTGTACTTCCCAACTGATGTTGGGGCTGGGGCATCTATTATAGCAGCTACATTTTTGTGAGAAGGAGAGTAAAGCCCTACCTGAAATATGGTACCCCAGGTATTCAATGGCCTTGGTCTTCAACGTTGTTTTTCCCTTATTAATCTTCACATTGTGCTTTGCAAAAGATTCAAAACTGTTCTAATCTAGCATCATGCACTTCCTCATTCTCTCCACATACAATAATGTCATCTAAAAACTAGCCACACCTTCAATTAACTAACAACTGGGACATGAATCTCTGAAAAATTGCTGGAGACGAGGAGAGTCCAAAAGGAAGTCTTTTATACTTAAATAACCCTTGTGGGATTAATCACTAACAATTTCTGGCTCTCCTCCTCTACAGGAATTTGCAAGTAAGCATCCTTCAGGTCAATCTTAGAAAAAATTGCTCCTTGCAGACACTGACAATAACTCATCTATCTTAGGTAAAGGATACTTCTCACAGTGTATGCGGTTGTTCAGTTCCTTGAAGTCTGCACAGATCTCAAAGATTTCCTATCTGCCTTCAACACTGGTACAATTGGGGCTGCCCACTCACTATGTGTAATTGGCTCTAAGATGCCTTCTGCCACATGCTTTTCCAGGGCTGATTCTACCAATTGCTTGTAATGAAACGGCACTGTTCTTGCCTTGAAAAATTTAGGTGAAGCCCCACTTTTCAGGTGAATTTTGCAACCATGCTATTAATTGGGCTTATCTGCCTCCACTGAATATTTATCTAACATTGTTCGGCACTTTTAATTGTTTTAACTATCGACAATTCATCTAGGCCCGCCAAGAAAATTCCCACTTTTTCCATGAGATCCTTACCACATAGGCTAGGATTATGTGAATCACTACATAAAAATCCTGGACAATTCTTTTCCATTATAACCTACTTTTGCCGACACCTTGCATAGACCTTAATCGGTACATTATCATAAGCACTTAAAGATTTTTACCTGGTTTACATTCAATTGCAAGGTATCTGCCCAATCTCTAGACAATGTTGACACTGCCGCACCAGTGTCCAGTTCCAAGGGAACTAACTTCCCATTAATTACAAAATTCACCACTTGTGACTTCACTGAACATACCTTTCTTTCAACGAATATAGTCGGTTTTCCTCACCTGCCAGCTTCTTCAGACGGTTTACCTTCCTCTACCGCTTGACTACAGTACCACTACCTCTCTTCTGCATTACCTGGTCGTCTCCTCTCCAGGCCTTGTTGTTCCGTCAGAAATTCCCTACACACTCTCTGCAAGTGTCCCTTCTTGTTACAAAAGTGCATATATATGCACGAAACTTGCACTTGCTACTTATGTGCCTGTATCCACAGTGTTTGCATCTGTCTGGCCTGTACGACCTAATTTCCTGAGTAGAAGTCTTATTCCAAAAGCCCTTTCCAGGTTCAATATTTCTCGAGCACTGTCCATGAAGTCATCGATTGTAGATCCAAATTTTCTGCCACCAGGTTAGGGAAATAATTCTCCTTTTCCATGCCTATGAACAAATGGTCCCTAACCCTACCGTCCAACTGTGCTCAAAGTTGCAGAGGTTAGCCAAAGC
>WNGS01000906.1:42865-54626 GCA_020271785.1 Procambarus virginalis | reverse complement strand
GTGTGTGTGTGTGTGTGTTTTTATTATCCCTCGACACACCTGTTTTTTTATCTACTAGCTAACTCATCAATCCATTGATAAGTACACACCCACACCCTAGCCTCTACACCCTCCGCACCCCTAGCCGCCTTCAGCGACACCTAGCCTCCGCTCTAGCCACCACTCGCCACTCCTGGACACCCATAGTTCCCTCTAGCCACCCCCAGCCACAACCTTCCCTACCATTGTTGATGAAATGACTCACACTACCTCTCCTAAGCCTTCGTTCGCCCAGGCTGCCTGTCTGCTCCTAATCCCTCTTCGTAAATACAATGTACTCAGTCATCATCCTAAAATGATGGTCGTGTAGTTTGGAAGGTGTCGCTGCCTACCCTTAGGGTGTATTATTGGTGTTAATAATGTTTTCATTGTGTATTTGTTGTTAGTTCGTATTTCTGTGTCTTTATGCCTCTCTCTCTCTCTCTCTCTCTCTCTCTACCATTTCTCTATCACCGTCTCCCTGTAAATCCCGTCGTCTCCCCCTTTCTCTATCTCCAGCACACAAAATCCTTCAGAAACAAACAAATCTTCCTTGTTCGCCTTCGGGACAAGTAAAAACAAAAAAAAGCACATTATAAAACCGAGAGTGAAATAGAGATGAAAATGTACTGAGAGGCGGCCAGGGACGCCTCGACCTAAACTCCCGCCAACCCTGTCCCAGTTCTTCAGTGGGCCGAGTACCACCCTTACTTTGCCCTAACTGTCCAACTACTTCCGGGCCTTATTGACCGATGTCGATGTCCCCAAATGCTCCTCCGCGGATGAATAGTAACGTTGCATGATTGTCGCACATGGGATTTGCCAAACTGTCGGTAAACACGTGAGTTATAAGCGAAAATTGGAGTGAAGTTTTGCACGGCATGTTTTGCTAAAGAGAGCGGCCATTGACCTGTTCAGTTTATTCCCTGAAAAATCCCTCACGCATCTAGGATATTTATATATCATATTTTACTAACAATGTTTGTTTGTATGGCTAGTTTGGAGGATATCGCTAACACTTTGCAGGATATCGCCAGCACTTTACCGTTAATGGTTTGGAAGATATCGCTAGTACTTTGGAGGATTTCATTAATGCTTTAGATGATATCGCTAAACTTTAAATAATATCGTAAATACTCTCAATAATCTCACTATACGTAGCATAATATCGTAACATTCTGGATAATATCGATAATACGTTGACTCATTACATATACTTGTGTCTTATTTTCACAAATACAATGCGTATTTGAAAGATAATTAGCCACATCAAGAACAAAAATAAATATAGACATAAACTGCAAGAAATTTCAGACAATTGAAACATTACCATTACATAGTTTTTAATTAATTTTCAAAATGTCTTTTGATACAAAAATGATAAAACAGTCTGAAATGTTTATATAGAAACTGAGAAGAGTTTGTGAACGGCCGAGATCAGTGGCTCCATCTATTGAGTGTGAGGGAGGACGATGCCGGTGGCGCCATCTATTGAGTGTGAGAGGACGATGCGGTGGCGCCATCTATTGAGTGTGGGAGGACGATGCCGGTGGCGCCATCTATTGAGTGTGGGAGGACGATGCCGGTGGCGCCATCTATTGAGTGTGGGAGGACGATGCCGGTGGCGCCATCTATTGAGTGTGAGAGAGAGGACGATGCCGGTGGCGCCATCTATTGAGTGTGGGAGGACGATGCCGGTGGCGCCATCTATTGAGTGCGGGCGGAGGAAGTCGACGACCGCCCCAGCGACACACATACGCACCCGGACCCGATATTTGGTTCCCACTATAGTTAGCGTCGCTCAAAACACGCACAATAACACCCTACAAAACATACCCCCTCCCCCCCGCAAGAACATTTTATAGAACCTTCGAATATTTACGCCTAATTATGCAATATATAGTATGCTTGAGAATATATTCGATGGGATAGAACTAGGAAAAATTAAAACCCGGAAAATAAATTTCACCCAGATGAATGACACTACACAGGTGCCAGAGGTATTGGGAGAATTGGGCAAAGGCAAACAAGGGTGCCTATTTGGCTGGCACTGATGACGTCATTGGAGGGCGNGTCCCATAGACACCCATGCCAGGTTCTCCAATGTAGATAAACACCAGACGCTCTTCACAGGACCACTAAACACCAGTTATAAACTCCTGTTGACAAAACTCCGCTTAGTAGATAGTCCTCACAGGTTCCAGGAAGACAGACACACAAACGCACACAGGCCAGGGTCCTCGAAGATAGATGTAAACACTAACGCACACAGGCCAAGGTCCTCGAAGATAGATGTACACACAAACGCACACACACACGCGCGTACACGACAGGAGGCGAGAGACCAGGAACCCGACGCTCAGTGTGGTGGAGTGAACGTAACTGACCCGCCATCACCGCTCGCACCCCGCCAACGGTGAGAGCAGCGCCACGCTCCTGACCCACACCACCCGGGCCTCCAGCAGGAGCCTTATGTTGGAGCCTCCAGCAGGACCCTTATGTTGGAGCCTCCAGCAGGACCCTTATGTTGGAGCCTCCAGCAGGAGCCTTATGTTGGAGCCTCCAGCAGGACCCTTATGTTGGAGCCTCCAGCAGGACCCTTATGTTGGAGCCTCCAGCAGGACCCTTATGTTGGAGCCTCCAGCAGGACCCTTATGTTGGAGCCTCCAGCAGGAGCTTCATGTTGGAGCCTCCAGCAGGACCCTTATGTTGGAGCCTCCAGCAGGACCCTTATGTTGGAGCCTCCAGCAGGACCCTTATGTTGGAGCCTCCAGCAGGACCCTTATGTTGGAGCCTCCAGCAGGACCCTTATGTTGGAGCCTCCAGCAGGACCCTTATGTTGGAGCCTCCAGCAGGACCCTTATGTTGGAGCCTCCAGCAGGACCCTTATGTTGGAGCCTCCAGCAGGACCCTTATGTTGGAGCCTCCAGCAGGACCCTTATGTTGGAGCCTCCAGCAGGACCCTTATGTTGGAGCCTCCAGCAGGACCCTTATGTTGGAGCCTCCAGCAGGACCCTTATGTTGGAGCCTCCAGCAGGACCCTTATGTTGGAGCCTCCAGCAGGACCCTTATGTTGGAGCCTCCAGCAGGACCCTTATGTTGGAGCCTCCAGCAGGACCCTTATGTTGGAGCCTCCAGCAGGACCCTTATGTTGGAGCCTCCAGCAGGAGCTTCATGTTGGAGCCTCCAGCAGGAGCTTCATGTTGGAGCCTCCAGCAGGAGTCTTATGTTGGAACCTCCAGCAGGAGCTTCATGTTGGAGCCTCCAGCAGGAGTCTTATGTTGGAGCCTCCAGCAGGAGCTTCATGTTGGAGCCTCCAGCAGGAGTATTATGTTGGAACCTCCAGCAAGAGCTTCATGTTGGAGCCTCCAGCAGGAGTCTTATGTTGGAACCTCCAGCAGGAGCTTCATGTTGGAGCCTCCAGCAGGACCCTTATGTTGGAACCTCCAACAGGAGCTTCATGTTGGAGCCTCCAGCAGGAGTCTTATGTTGGAACCTCCAGCAGGAGCTTCATGTTGGAGCCTCCAGCAGGAGTCTTATGTTGGAGCCTCCAGCAGGAGCTTCATGTTGGAGCCTCCAGCAGGAGTATTATGTTGGAACCTCCAGCAAGAGCTTCATGTTGGAGCCTCCAGCAGGAGTCTTATGTTGGAACCTCCAGCAGGAGTCTTATGTTGGAGCCTCCAGCAGGAGTCTTATGTTGGAGCCTCCAGCAGGAGTCTTATGTTGGAGCCTCCAGCAGGAGTCTTATGTTGGAGCCTCCAGCAGGAGTCTTATGTTGGAACCTCCAGCAGGAGTCTTATGTTGGAGCCTCCAGCAGGAGTCTTATGTTGGAACCTCCAGCAGGAGCTTCATGTTGGAGCCTCCAGCAGGACCCTTATGTTGGAGCCTCCAGCAGCAGCCTTATGTTGGAGCCTCCAGCAGCAGCCTTATGTTGGGGCCTCCAGCAGGAGCTTCATGTTGGAGCCTCCAGCAGGAGCCTTATGTTGGAGCCTCCAGCAGGAGCCTCATGTTGGAGCCTCCAGCAGCAGCCTTATGTTGGAGCCTCCAGCAGCAGCCTTATGTTGTAGCCTCCAGCAGGAGCTTCATGTTGGAGCCTCCAGCAGGAGCTTCATGTTGGAGCCTCCAGCAGGAGCTTCATGTTGGAGCCTCATCTTAAAATGATCTTCCATCTTGTAAAGGTCGCGTCACCGTTAACGGCCAACCATCCCATACGACTCCCTTCACAGTTATGTATATATGTAACTATGTATGTATGTATGATGTATACATGTATGTATGTATGTATGTATGTATGTATGTATGTATGTATGTATGTATGTATGTATGTATGTATGTATGTATATGTGTATGTATGTATATACTGAGAGTATAACCTCCACACACAGGAGATATAACACTGACATATATAATATACAGTATATATATATACACTGTATGTATGTATATGTCGTACCTAGTAGCCAGAACGCACTTCTCAGCCTACTATGCAAGGCCCGATTTGCCTAATAAGCCAAGTTTTCCTGAATTAATATATTTTCTCTAATTTTTTTCTTACGAAACGATAAAACTACCCATTTCATTATGTATGAGATATTTTGTTTTATTTGAGTTAAAATTAACGTAGATATATGACCTAACCTAACCAACCCTACCTAACCTAACCTAACCTATCTTTATAGGTTAGGTTAGGTACTGGAAAAAGTTAGGTTAGGTTAGGTTAGGTAGGTTAGGTAGTCGAAAAAACATTATTCATGAAAACTTGGCTTATTAGGCAAATCGGGCCTTGCATAGTAGGCTGAGAAGTGCATTCTGGCTACTAGGTACGACATATATATATATATATATATATATATATATATATATATATATACAGTATGTATATAATATACAGTATATATATACACTGACCTTAACCCCTGGTAAAGACCCGCTTACCAGACAATACCTACTGTGGATATTGTAGGTCACGGATGCCCCCCTCCCCCCCACCAACCCCCCCCCCACCATCCCCCCTTTCTCAAACTGGGTCAATGGGGCTAGTCCCCCTAAATGGGAGGATGAGGCCACTCATTTTAAAAATGGGTAAAAATCCCATTTAACAATAAAATAATGAGAACGTGCACAGATGCCGTGATGCGGATTCGAACCTACGCGCTGGGACCCCCAGACACACGCTCTTAACCACTAGCCCACGACGTGCTCTGTGTGTTAAAAGAAGGGGGGGGAGGGTCAGAGGTGGAATTTCTAGATGATAGAAGTCAAGAGAGTGTGGGGGAGGAGAATAGCGTGAAGCCCTGCTGCGGTTTCGGTGGAAGCCTCGGGAATCCTCGTGGATTCAGTAGCACCCCAGGTTGCAATTCTTTTGATTATGTCGCGGGAGACACCTGTAGCTTCCAGAAGACACCTCTAGCTTCCAGAAACAGATGTAGCGTCCAGAAACACATGTAGCGTCCAGAAGACACCTGTAGCTTCCAGAAGACACCTGTAGCTTCCAGAAACACCCGTAGCTTCGAAAAGACACCTGTAGCTTCCAGAAGACACCTGTAGCTTCCAGAAGACACCTGTAGCTTCCAGGAGACACCTGTAGCTTCCAAGAGACACCTGTAGCTTCCATGACACACCTGTAGTTTTCAAAAGACACCTGTAGCTTCCATGAAACACCTGTAGCTTCCAGGAGACACCTGTAGCTTCCAGAAACACATGTAGCTTCCAGAAGACACCTGTAGCTTCCAGGAGACACCTGTAGCTTCCAAGAGACACCTGTAGCGTCCAGGAGACATTTGTAGCTTCCAGGAGACACCTGTAGTTTCCAAGAGACACCTGTAGCGTCCAGGAAACACCTGTAGCTTCCAGAGACACCTGTAGCGTCCAGGAGACACCTGTAGCTTCCAAGAGACACCTGTAACTTCCAAGAAACACCTGTAGCTTCCAAAGACACCTGTAGCTTCCAAGAAACACCTGTAGCTTCCAAAAGACACCTGTACCTTCCAAGAAACACCTGGAGCTTCCAAAAGACACCTGTACCTTCCAAGAAACACCTGTAGCTTCCAAAAGACACCTGTAGCTTCCAAAAGACACCTGTAGCTTCCAAAAGACACCTGTACCTTCCAAGAAACACTTGTAGCTTCCAAAAGACACCTGTAGCTTCCAAAAGACACCTGTAGCTTCCAAAAGACACCTGTAGCTTCCAAAAGACACCTGTAGCTTCCAGAAGACACCTGTAGCTTCCAGAAGACACCTGTAGCTTCCAGAAGACACCTGTAGCTTCCAGAAGACACCTGTAGCTTTCGGGAGACACCTGTAGCTTCCAGGAGACACCTGTAGCTTCCAGAAGACACCTGTAGCTTCCAGGAGACACATGTAGCTTCCAGGAGACACATGTAGCTTCCAGAAGACACCTGTAGCTTCCAGAAGACACCTGTAGCTTCCAGCAGACACATGTAGCTTCCAGGAGACACCTGTAGCGTCCAGGAGACACCTGTAGATTCCAAGAGACACCTGTAGCGTCCAGGAGACACCTGTAGCTTCCAGGAGACACCTGTAGCTTCCAGGAGACACCTGTAGCTTCCAGGCGACACCTGAAGCTTCCAGAAGGCACCTGTAGCTTCCAGGAGACACATGTATCTTCCAGGAGACACCTGTAGCTTCCAGAAACACCTGTAGACAATACACAATTATGATGACTGATATTTGGGGGGGGGGGAAATGCTCGGCTTATTTACGTATATGAAAAGTTCAGGTTGCTGGAAGGTTTGCCGCTAAGTTGCTACAACGTTACGGCTGCGTTATATTGTTCCGTTTCTACACCTTTCCTGATGTAGAAAAATGCAATACAGTAAAATATATGGCTTTTGTTATGAGGGAAGGTGGTGTAAGCGCAGCGGGGATGCACGCGCCTCGCCAGGTCGGGGTTCGACTTCTAATCAGGGAGGATTGACTAGACACCAATCTTTAACTGATGACTTTTGTTCACCCAGCAATGATTGGATGGTCAAGCATATTCACGTGCGCGTGCGCGCGCGCGTGTGTGTGTGTGTGTGTGTGTGTGTGTGTGTGTGTGTGTGTGTGTGTGTGTGTGTGTGTGTGTGTGTGTGTGTGTGTGTGTGTGTGTGTGTGTACTCACCTATTTGTGCTTGCAGGATCGAGCATTGACTCTTGGATCCCGCCTTTCCAGCCATCGGTTGTTTACAGCAATAACTCCTGTCCCATTTCCCTATCATACCTAATTTTAATATTATGCATAGAGTTTGCTTCCACAACCTGTTCCCTAAGTGCATTCCATTTTTCCACTACTCTCACGCTAAAAGAAAACTTCCTAACATCTCTGTGACTCATCTGAGTTTCCAGTTTCCACCCATGTCCCCTCGTTCTGTTATTATTACGAACATTTCATCTATTTCCACTTTGTCAATTCCCCTGAGTATTTTATATGTCCTTATCATTTCTCCTCTCTCCTTTCTTTTCTCTAGTGTCGTAAGGTTCAGTTCCTTCAGACGCTCTTCATATCCCATCCCTCGTAACTCTGGGACAAGCCTCGTCGCAAACCTCTGAACCTTCTCCAATTTCCTTAGGTGTTTCTTCAGATGGGGACTCCATGATGAGGCGGCATACTCTAAGACTGACCTCACGCAGGCAGTGTAAAGCGCCCTAAATGCCTCCTCACTTAGGTTTCTGAATGATGTTCTAACTTTTGCCAGTGTAGAGTACGCTGCTGTCGTTATCCTATTTATATGTGCCTCAGGAGATAGATTAGGTATTACGTCCACTTGTAACGGGGTGGGGGTGGGGGGTATTGTAGGTATGAGGTATACTCGTTGTGTATAGTAGGTATGAGGTATACTCGCTGGTGTATAGTAGGTATGAGGTATACTCGCTGGTGTATAGTAGGTATGAGGTATACTCGCTGGTGTATAGTAGGTATGAGGTATACTCGCTAGGACTGCACCTGACCTCTCTCCTCCTTCCCTCCTCACTCCACCTCCTCTCCCTCACTCCTAGTATTTCCCCTCACCCTCCTCCCCCCTGCCCAGCCCCCCCCCTCCTCGTCACACAGGGGTGTCCTTGTGTCTGACACAGTTTCTCTCCATGTGTCTTCCGCGCGAAAGTGAGGGTGAACGCCCGGGTGAAGGTGGCCTCCCTGGCGTCCCTGTGGTCCTCTCTGGCGTCCCTGTGGTCCTCTCTGCCGTCCCTGTGGTCCTCTCTGGCGTCCCTGTGGTCCTCTCTGGCGTCCCTGTGGTCCTCTCTGGCGTCCCTGTGGTCCTCCCTGCCGTCCCTGTGGTCCTCTCTGCCGTCCCTGTGGTCCTCCATGCCGTCCCTGTGGTCCTCTCTGGCGTCCCTGTGGTCCTCCATGCCGTCCCTGTGGTCCTCTCTGGCGTCCCTGTGGTCCTCTCTGGCGTCCCTGTGGTCCTCCCTGCCGTCCCTGTGGTCCTCCCTGCCGTCCCTGTGGTCCTCTCTGCCGTCCCTGTGGTCCTCCATGCCGTCCCTGTGGTCCTCTCTGGCGTCCCTGTGGTCCTCCATGCCGTCCCTGTGGTCCTCTCTGGCGTCCCTCTGGTCTCCCTGGCGTCCCTGTGGTCCTCTCTGGCGTCCCTGTGGTCCTCCATGCCGTCCCTGTGGTCCTCTCTGGCGTCCCTCTGGCTTCCCTGGCGTCCCTCTCGCCTCCCTGGGGTCCCTCTGGCCTCCCTGGCGTCCCTCTCGCCTCCCTGGCGTCCCTCTGGCCTCCCTGGCGTCCCTTTGGCCTCCCTGACGTCCCTCTCGCCTCCCTGGCGTTCCTCTGGCCTCCCTGGCGTCCCTTTGGCCTCCCTGACGTCCCTCTCGCCTCCCTGGCGTCCCTCTGGCCTCCCTGGCGTCCCTCTGGCCTCCCTGGCGTCCCTCTCGCCTCCCTGGTGTCCCTCTCGCCTCCTGGCGTCCCTCTGGCCTCCCTGGCGTCCCTCTGGCCTCCCTGGTGTCCCTCTCGCCTCCCTGGTGTCCCTCTGGCCTCCCTGGCGTCCCTCTGGCCTCCCTGGCGTCCCTCTCGCCTCCCTGGCGTCCCTCTCGCCTCCCTGGTGTCCCTCTCGCCTCCCTGACGTCCCTCTCGCCTCCCTGGTGTCCCTCTGGCCTCCCTGGCGTCCCTTTGGCCTCCCTGGCGTCCCTCTCGCCTCCCTGGTGTCCCTCTGGCCTCCCTGGCGTCCCTTTGGCCTCCCTGGCGTCCCTCTCGCCTCCCTGGTGTCCCTCTCGCCTCCCTGGCGTCCCTCTGGCCTCCCTGGCGTCCCTCTGGCCTCCCTGGCGTCCCTCTGGCCTCCCTGGCGTCCCTCTGGCCTCCCTGGCGTCCCTCCGGCCTCCCTGGCGTCCCTCTGGCCTCCCTGGCGTCCCTCTGGCCTCCCTGGCGTCCCTCTGGCCTCCCTGGCGTCCCTCTGGCCTCCCTGGCGTCCCTCTGGCCTCCCTGGCGTCCCTCTGGCCTCCCTGGCGTCCCTCTGGCCTCCCTGGCGTCCCTCTGGCCTCCCTGGTGTCCCTCTGGCCTCCCTGGCGTCCCTTTGGCCTCCCTGGCGTCCCTCTGGCCTCCCTGGCGTCCCTCTGGCCTCCCTGGCGTCCCTCTGGCCTCCCTGGCGTCCCTCTGGCCTCCCTGGCGTCCCTCTGGCCTCCCTGGCGTCCCTCTGGCCTCCCTGGCGTCCCTCTGGCCTCCCTGGCGTCCCTCTCGCTTCCCTGGCGTCCCTTTGGCCTCATGGTCGTACAGGGTGGCAAATAATTACATCTGTACGTTTCTGGCTAGGCAAAATCGGTGCATTTTTTACGTAGGAGTGTATCCAAAGAGCAGGCTGTTGAATGGCATTGTCAGTGTCCCCTCCCCCCCCCCTCGTCCCCCCCCCTCCCCCCCTTCTGACATCACGCTAGGATGACGTCACGTGTGGGGTCGTCGTCTCCTCTTGACCCTCCACCAGCCCCCCCTCCACCCCCCTCACCCCCCCTCCCATCACCACACGTAGTCCTTAAATGACGTCACTGGATGGTTGTTGGTCTAGTGACGTCATTTAACACACACACACACACACCACACACATACACACACACACACACACACACACACACACACACACACACACACACACACAACCACACACACACAGGGTAGTTAAGGCCAGGTTATTCAACACGGGTGGTACACGAACAAGGGGACACAGGTGGAAGCTGAGTACCCACATGAGCCACAGAGACATTAGAAAGAACCTTTTTAGTGTCAGAGTGGTTGACAAATGGAATGCATTAGGCAGTGATGTGGTGGAGGCTGACTCCATACACAGTTTCAAGTGTAGATATGATAGAGCCAGTAGGCTCAGGAATCTGTACACCTGTTGATTGACAGTTGAGAGGCGGGACCAAAGAGCCAGAGCTCAACCCCTCATCAAGCCCAACTAGGTGAGTACCTTTCATTAGGGAGCCGGTCGGCCGAGCGGACAGCACACTGGACTTGTGATCCTGTGGTCCCGGGGTCGATCCCGGGCGCCGGCGAGAAACAATGGGCAGAGTTTCTTTCACCCTATGCCCCCTGTTACCTAGCAGTAAAATAGGTACCTGGGTGTTAGTCAGCTGTCACGGGCTGCTTCCTGGGGGTGGAGGCCTGGTCGAGGACCGGGCCGCGGGGACACTAAAAGCCCCGAAATCATCTCAAGATAACCTCAAGATAACCTCATCCTGAAACCCCACTTTGGTGACTACACCCGTCACACGGTGGTAGAGATTGTGTAGTGGGGGGTGTGGAGAGAAGGAGGAGTTTGTCAATCAGGGCACCTTGCTAACCCCCCCCCCCTTCCCTCCTTCCTTATATCCCCCCCCTCCCTACCTTCCCCCACAGAGCCCCCCTCCCCTCACAGACCCCCACAGACCCCCCGCCAGCCGCCCCCCTTCACCACTACCCCCCCCCCCCCCGTCACCAGTGACACAGTGCGGCGCTGAAAGCGAGGGTGAATGACCGGGTGAGAGAAACTGTCGACAGAGGAAGGGTGTGTGTGTGGGGAGGGGGCAAGAGAGAGAGGGGGGGGCGTGTGAAGGGGGCTTGGTAGTGGAGGCTGTAATTATCTTACGCTGTCTGGGTTTGTTGGTTTCTCCTTCCCTTCCACTTTCAGAGCAGATAACGAGCAGTGTTTTCACACACGCATGCACGCGCGCGCGCACACACACAGCCATATGTATACCCCCACTCCTCGTGTGCGTTTTCCACCCAGTGTAAACCTTGTGTATACTGTACACTTTAGACCTCTTGTGTACCCTTGACCTCATCTACCACTGTGTATACTTCAACTGATGTACACCGTCTCCGTATACAACCTTCACCAAAGAGTACATCATGTTACCTAAACCGCAGGTATACCATACCCCTGTGTACACCCTGCACCCCCATGTACACCCTGCACCCCCATGTACACCCTGCACCCCCATGTACACCCTGCACCACCATGTACACCCTGCACCCCCATGTACACCCTGCACCACAATGTACACCCTGCACCCCCATGTACACCCTGCACCACAATGTACACCCTGCACCCCCATGTACACCCTGCACCACAATGTACACCCTGCACCCCCATGTACACCCTGCACCCCCATGTACACCCTGCACCTCCATGTACACCCTGCACCCCCATGTACGCCCTGCACCCCCATGTACACCCTGCACCTCCATGTACACCCTTGCACCCCCCATGTACCCTATACAGCATGCACACACACACATGTACACTATGTACACCCCCATGTGCACCCTGCACCC
>WNGS01000906.1:0-12622 GCA_020271785.1 Procambarus virginalis | reverse complement strand
TACACACCATGGTCCAGGAACACTACGCACCAGGTCCAGGAACACTACACACCAGGGTCCAGGAACACTACACACCAGGGTCCAGGAACACTACACACCAGGGTCCAGGAACACTACACACCATGGTCCAGGAACACACACACCAGGGTCCAGGAACACTACACACCAGGGTCCAGGAACCTACACACCAGGGTGGTGGAACACTACACACCATGATCCAGGAACACTACACACCAGGGTCCAGTAACACTACACACCAGGGTCCAGGAACACTACACACCAGAGTCCAGGAACACTACACACCAGGGTGGTGGAACACTACACACCACGATCCAGGAACACTACACACCAGGGTCCAGGAACACTACACACCAGGGTCCAGGAACACTACACACCATGATCCAGGAACACTACACACCAGGGTGGTGGAACACTACACACCAGGGTGGTGGAACACTACACACCAGGGTCCAGGAACACTACACACCATGGTCCAGGAACACTACACACCAGGGTCCAGGAACACTACACACCAGGGTCCAGGAACACTACACACCAGGGTCCAGGAACACTACCACCAGGGTCCAGGAACACTACACACCAGGGTCCAGGAACACTACACACCAGGGTCCAGGAACACTACACACCAGGGTCCAGGAACACTACACACCAGGGTGGTGGAACACTACACACCAGGCGATGAGTCACATAACGTGGCTGAAGTATGTTGACCAGACCACACACTAGAAGTTGAAGGGACGACGACGTTTCGGTCCGTCCTGGACCATTCTCAAGTCGACTTGAGAATGGTCCAGGACGGACCGAAACGTCGTCGTCCCTTCAACTTCTAGTGTGTGGTCTGGTCAACTACACACCAGGGTCGAGGAACACTACACACCAGGGTGGTGGAACACTACACACCATGGTCGAGGAACACTACACACCAGGGTGGTGGAACACTACACACCAGGGTCCAGGAACACTACACACCAGGGTGGTGGAACACTACACACCAGGGTCCAGGAACACTACACACCATGGTCCAGGAACACTACACACCATGGTCCAGGAACACTACACACCAGGGTGGTGGAACACTACACACCAGGGTGGTGGAACACTACACACCAGGGTGGTGGAACACTACACACCAGGGTCCAGGAACACTACACACCAGGGTCCAGGAACACTACACACCAGGGTCCAGGAACACTACACACCAGGGTGGTGGAACACTACACACCAGGGTGGTGGAACACTACACACCAGGTGGTGGAACACTACACACCAGGGTGGTGGAACACTACACACCAGGGTGGTGGAACACTACACACCAGGGTGGTGGAACACTACACACCATGGTCCAGGAACACTACGCACCAGGGTCCAGGAACACTACACACCAGGGTCCAGGAACACTACACACCAGGGTCCAGGAACACTACACACAGGGTCCAGGAACACTACACACCATGGTCCAGGAACACTACACACCAGGGTCCAGGAACACTACACACCAGGGTCCAGGAACACTACACACCAGGGTGGTGGAACACTACACACCAGATCCAGGAACACTACACACCAGGGTCCAGTAACACTACACACCAGGGTCCAGGAACACTACACACCAGGGTCCAGGAACACTACACACCAGGGTGGTGGAACACTACACACCACGATCCAGGAACACTACACACCAGGGTCCAGGAACACTACACACCAGGGTCCAGGAACACTACACACCATGATCCAGGAACACTACACACCAGGGTGGTGGAACACTACACACCAGGGTGGTGGAACACTACACACCAGGGTCCAGGAACACTACACACCATGGTCCAGGAACACTACACACCAGGGTCCAGGAACACTACACACCAGGGTGGTGGAACACTACACACCAGGGTCCAGGAACACTACACACCATGGTCCAGGAACACTACACACCAGGGTGGTGGAACACTACACACCAGGGTGGTGGAACACTACACACCAGGGTCCAGGAACACTACACACCAGGGTGGTGGAACACTACACAGCAGGGTGGTGGAACACTACACACCATGGTCCAGGAACACTACACACCAGGGTCCAGGAACACTACACACCAGGGTGGTGGAACACTACACACCATGGTCCAGGAACACTACACACCATGGTCCAGGAACACTACACACCAGGGTCCAAAACACTACACACCAGGGTGGTGGAACACTACACACCAGGGTCCAGGAACACTACACACCAGGGTCCAGGAACACTACACACCATGGTCCAGGAACACTACACACCAGGGTCCAGGAACACTACACACCATGGTCCAGGAACACTACACACCAGGGTCCAGGAACACTACACACCAGGGTCCAGGAACACTACACACCAGGGTCCAGGAACACTACACACCAGGGTCCAGGAACACTACACACCAGGGTCCAGGAACACTACACACCAGGGTCCAGGAACACTACACACCAGGGTCCAGGAACACTACACACCAGGGTCCAGGAACACTACACACCAGGGTCCAGGAACACTACACACCAGGGTGGTGGAACACTACACACCAGGCGATGAGTCACAATAACGTGGCTGAAGTATGTTGACCAGACCACACACTAGAAGTTGAAGGGACGACGACGTTTCGGTCCGTCCTGGACCATTCTCAAGTCGACTTGAGAATGGTCCAGGACGGACCGAAACGTCGTCGTCCCTTCAACTTCTAGTGTGTGGTCTGGTCAACTACACACCAGGGTCGAGGAACACTACACACCAGGGTGGTGGAACACTACACACCATGGTCGAGGAACACTACACACCAGGGTGGTGGAACACTACACACCAGGGTCCAGGAACACTACACACCAGGGTGGTGGAACACTACACACCAGGGTCCAGGAACACTACACACCATGGTCCAGGAACACTACACACCATGGTCCAGGAACACTACACACCAGGGTGGTGGAACACTACACACCAGGGTGGTGGAACACTACACACCAGGGTGGTGGAACACTACACACCAGGGTCTAGGAACACTACACACCAGGGTCCAGGAACACTACACACCAGGGTCCAGGAACACTACACACCAGGGTGGTGGAACACTACACACCAGGGTGGTGGAACACTACACACCAGGGTGGTGGAACACTACACACCAGGGTGGTGGAACACTACACACCAGGGTGGTGGAACACTACACACCAGGGTGGTGGAACACTACACACCATGGTCCAGGAACACTACACACCAGGGTCCAGGAACACTACACACCAGGGTCCAGGAACACTACACACCAGGGTCCAGGAACACTACACACCAGGGTCCAGGAACACTACACACCATAGTCCAGGAACACTACACACCAGGGTCCAGGAACACTACACACCAGGGTCCAGGAACACTACACACCAGGGTGGTGGAACACTACACACCATGATCCAGGAACACTACACACCAGGGTCCAGTAACACTACACACCAGGGTCCAGGAACACTACACACCAGGGTCCAGGAACACTACACACCAGGGTGGTGGAACACTACACACCACGATCCAGGAACACTACACACCAGGGTCCAGGAACACTACACACCAGGGTCCAGGAACACTACACACCATGATCCAGGAACACTACACACCAGGGTGGTGGAACACTACACACCAGGGTGGTGGAACACTACACACCAGGGTCCAGGAACACTACACACCATGGTCCAGGAACACTACACACCAGGGTCCAGGAACACTACACACCAGGGTGGTGGAACACTACACACCAGGGTCCAGGAACACTACACACCATGGTCCAGGAACACTACACACCAGGGTGGTGGAACACTACACACCAGGGTGGTGGAACACTACACACCAGGGTCCAGGAACACTACACACCAGGGTGGTGGAACACTACACACCAGGGTGGTGGAACACTACACACCATGGTCCAGGAACACTACACACCAGGGTCCAGGAACACTACACACCAGGGTGGTGGAACACTACACACCAGGGTCCAGGAACACTACACACCAGGGTGGTGGAACACTACACACCAGGGTCCAGGAACACTACACACCAGGGTCCAGGAACACTACACACCATGGTCCAGGAACACTACACACCAGGGTCCAGGAACACTACACACCATGGTCCAGGAACACTACACACCAGGGTGGTGGAACACTACACACCAGGGTCCAGGAACACTACACACCAGGGTGGTGGAACACTACACACCATGGTCCAGGAACACTACACACCAGGGTCCAGGAACACTACACACCAGGGTCCAGGAACACTACACACCAGGGTCCAGGAACACTACACACCAGGGTCCAGGAACACTACACACCATGGTCCAGGAACACTACACACCAGGGTCCAGGAACACTACACACCATGGTCCAGGAACACTACACACCAGGGTCCAGGAACACTACACACCAGGGTCCAGGAACACTACACACCACGGTCCAGGAACACTACACACCATGGTCCAGGAACACTACACACCACGGTCCAGGAACACTACACACCAGGGTCCAGGAACACTACACACCAGGGTCCAGGAACACTACACACCATGGTCCAGGAACACTACACACCATGGTCCAGGAACACTACACACCATGGTCCAGGAACACTACACACCAGGGTCCAGGAACACTACACACCAGGGTGGTGGAACACTACACACCATGGTCCAGGAACACTACACACCAGGGTGGTGGAACACTACACACCAGGGTCCAGGAACACTACACACCAGGGTGGTGGAACACTACACACCAGGGTCCAGGAACACTACACACCATGGTCCAGGAACACTACACACCAGGGTCCAGGAACACTACACACCAGGGTGGTGGAACACTACACACCAGGGTGGTGGAACACTACACACCAGGGTGGTGGAACACTACACACCAGGGTGGTGGAACACTACACACCAGGGTCCAGGAACACTACACACCAGGGTCCAGGAACACTACACACCAGGGTGGTGGAACACTACACACCAGGGTGGTGGAACACTACACACCAGGGTGGTGGAACACTACACACCAGGGTGGTGGAACACTACACACCAGGGTGGTGGAACACTACACACCAGGGTGGTGGAACACTACACACCATGGTCCAGGAACACTACACACCAGGGTCCAGGAACACTACACACCAGGGTCCAGGAACACTACACACCAGGGTCCAGGAACACTACACACCAGGGTCCAGGAACACTACACACCATGGTCCAGGAACACTACACACCAGGGTCCAGGAACACTACACACCAGGGTCCAGGAACACTACACACCAGGGTGGTGGAACACTACACACCATGGTCCAGGAACACTACACACCAGGGTCCAGGAACACTACACACCAGGGTCCAGGAACACTACACACCAGGGTCCAGGAACACTACACACCAGGGTGGTGGAACACTACACACCAGGGTCCAGGAACACTACACACCAGGGTCCAGGAACACTACACACCAGGGTCCAGGAACACTACACACCATGGTCCAGGAACACTACACACCAGGGTGGTGGAACACTACACACCAGGGTGGTGGAACACTACACACCAGGGTCCAGGAACACTACACACCATGGTCCAGGAACACTACACACCAGGGTCCAGGAACA
Organism: Procambarus virginalis; assembly: GCA_020271785.1. Lineage (NCBI taxonomy): Eukaryota > Metazoa > Arthropoda > Malacostraca > Decapoda > Cambaridae > Procambarus > Procambarus virginalis. The sequence goes on along the minus strand of WNGS01000906.1, from coordinate 6,953 downwards.
CTACACACCAGGGTCCAGGAACACTACACACCAGGGTCCAGGAACACTACACACCAGGGTCCAGGAACACTACACACCAGGGTCCAGGAACACTACACACCAGGGTGGTGGAACACTACACACCAGGGTCCAGGAACACTACACACCAGGGTGGTGGAACACTACACACCAGGGTGGTGGAACACTACACACCATGGTCCAGGAACACTACACACCAGGGTCCAGGAACACTACACACCAGGGTGGTGGAACACTACACACCAGGGTCCAGGAACACTACACACCAGGGTGGTGGAACACTACACACCAGGGTCCAGGAACACTACACACCAGGGTCCAGGAACACTACACACCAGGGTCCAGGAACACTACACACCAGGGTCCAGGAACACTACACACCATGGTCCAGGAACACTACACACCAGGGTGGTGGAACACTACACACCAGGGTCCAGGAACACTACACACCAGGGTGGTGGAACACTACACACCATGGTCCAGGAACACTACACACCAGGGTCCAGGAACACTACACACCAGGGTCCAGGAACACTACACACCAGGGTCCAGGAACACTACACACCAGGGTCCAGGAACACTACACACCAGGGTCCAGGAACACTACACACCATGGTCCAGGAACACTACACACCAGGGTCCAGGAACACTACACACCATGGTCCAGGAACACTACACACCAGGGTCCAGGAACACTACACACCAGGGTCCAGGAACACTACACACCAGGGTCCAGGAACACTACACACCAGGTCCAGGAACACTACACACCAGGGTCCAGGAACACTACACACCAGGGTCCAGGAACACTACACACCAGGGTCCAGGAACACTACACACCAGGTCCAGGAACACTACACACCAGGGTCCAGGAACACTACACACCATGGTCCAGGAACACTACACACCAGGGTCCAGGAACACTACACACCAGGGTCCAGGAACACTACACACCAGGGTCCAGGAACACTACACACCAGGGTCCAGGAACACTACACACCATGGTCCAGGAACACTACACACCAGGGTCCAGGAACACTACACACCAGGGTCCAGGAACACTACACACCAGGGTCCAGGAACACTACACACCAGGGTCCAGGAACACTACACACCATGGTCCAGGAACACTACACACCAGGGTCCAGGAACACTACACACCAGGGTCCAGGAACACTACACACCATGGTCCAGGAACACTACACACCAGGGTCCAGGAACACTACACACCATGGTCCAGGAACACTACACACCATGGTCCAGGAACACTACACACCAGGGTGGTGGAACACTACACACCAGGGTGGTGGAACACTACACACCAGGGTGGTGGAACACTACACACCATGGTCCAGGAACACTACACACCAGGGTGGTGGAACACTACACACCAGGGTCTAGGAACACTACACACCAGGGTCCAGGAACACTACACACCAGGGTGGTGGAACACTACACACCAGGGTGGTGGAACACTACACACCAGGGTGGTGGAACACTACACACCAGGGTGGTGGAACACTACACACCAGGGTGGTGGAACACTACACACCATGGTCCAGGAACACTACACACCAGGGTCCAGGAACACTACACACCAGGGTCCAGGAACACTACACACCAGGGTCCAGGAACACTACACACCATGGTCCAGGAACACTACACACCAGGGTCCAGGAACACTACACACCAGGGTCCAGGAACACTACACACCATGGTCCAGGAACACTACACACCAGGGTCCAGGAACACTACACACCAGGGTCCAGGAACACTACACACCAGGGTCCAGGAACACTACACACCATGGTCCAGGAACACTACACACCAGGGTCCAGGAACACTACACACCAGGGTCCAGGAACACTACACACCAGGGTGGTGGAACACTACACACCATGATCCAGGAACACTACACACCAGGGTCCAGGAACACTACACACCAGGGTCCAGGAACACTACACACCAGGGTCCAGGAACACTACACACCAGGGTGGTGGAACACTACACACCACGATCCAGGAACACTACACACCATGGTCCAGGAACACTACACACCAGGGTCCAGGAACACCACACACCAGGGTCCAGGAACACTACACACCAGGGTCCAGGAACACTACACACCATGGTCCAGGAACACTACACACCAGGGTCCAGGAACACTACACACCAGGGTCCAGGAACACTACACACCATGGTCCAGGAACACTACACACCATGGTCCAGGAACACTACACACCATGGTCCAGGAACACTACACACCAGGGTCCAGGAACACTACACACCAGGGTCCAGGAACACTACACACCAGGGTCCAGGAACACAAAGGAGCACCGTACAGCCAGCAGGGGTGGAGAGCACCATTAACAATAGAGGGGTTTACCTCAGTACCAGCATGGCCAGCAAGCCGGAGCAGGAGCAGTTGTTGGTAAACCACATCTGACGCTACGGAGCTGAGCACTGAGCACTGCCACCCACCACCACCACCACTACTGCCAGCCATGTGCTTACTGCTGCTCCTGTCTCGCCCGCACCACCACCCCGCCCTCTCTCCCACCCACCACCACTACCCCGCCCTCTCGCCCACCACCACCGCCACCAGGGGGTGCGTGTGGCTACTCCAGATGTGTGCGTGCGCGCGTAGATGCCACGCCCACGCTACCACCACCACCACCACCACTCTCACTGTCACCCACCACCACCACTGCTTCGTGAATCTGGCCTCAGGTTCGTAAGTGCTTGCGTAACTTCTTCGTGAATCTGGCCCCAGGTTCGTAAGTGCTTGCGTAACTTCTTCGTGAATCTGGCCCCAGGTTCGTAAGTGCTTGCGTAACTGCTTCGTGGATCTGGCCCCAGGTTCGTAACTGCTTCGTGAATCTGGCCCCAGGTTCGTAACTGCTTCGTGAATCTGGCCCCAGGCTCGTAACTGCTTCGTGAATCTGGCCCCAGGTTCGTAACTGCTTCGTGAATCTGGCCCCAGGTTCGTAAGTGTTTGCTTAACTGCTTCGTGAATCTGGGCCCAGGTTCGTAACTGCTTCGTGGATCTGGGCCCAGGTTCGTAAGTGCTTGCGTAACTGCTTCGTGGATCTGGCCCCAGGTTCGTAAGTGCTTGCGTAACTGCTTCGTGGATCTGGCCCCAGGTTCGTAACTGCTTCGTGAATCTGGCCCCAGGTTCGTAAGTGTTTGCTTAACTGCTTCGTGAACCTGGCCCCAGGTTCGTAACTGCTTCGTGAATCTGGCACCAGGTTCGTAAGTGCTTGTGTAACAGCTTCGTGAATCTGGCCCCAGGTTGTTACCAAAACTCTTGCCTAACTGGCCACGTCTGTTATGCTCGAGCTCTCGCAAGTGTGTTCAACACAGCTGTTGTGTGTGGCAAGATGTTGATAGACCCGACCCGTGGCGGCTCCACCAGAGAGAGGTACAGGAGCAGCCCCGTGTAGGTGGTCGCCTGGACGGGTATACGTCCCTGGACGAATGACAAGCCGCTGGTTGTCCTGTGACAGGTATATAGTTAAATGTTCAACCATGTGGAGGCAATTCGGTCATTACTCGCTCCACTGGAAGTGATTCCTCAAGATGATTTATTTGATGTATATGGATAGTCATTCTTGGAGTCGAGGTTCTTGAAGTTCAGTCCTGGCCTACCTGGAGGGGATTTTCGGGGCTCAGTGACCCCGCGGCCCGGTCGTTGACCTGGTTGTTGGTCTGGTCAATCAGGCTGTTGGACGCGGCTGGGTGAAAAGCCCTGAGGGAAGACCGGGGTATGTTCACTTAGTTGTGTTTGCGAGGGTTGAGCTCTGGCTCTTTGGTCCCGCCTCTCAACTGTCAATAAATTAACTTTTTTCACACACACACACACACACACACACACACACACACACACACACACACACACACACACACACACACACACACACATACACACACACACACACATGATCTCAGATGCAATCTTTCCTGAAGGGTACCAGGTGATAAGAAAAGAGAGGACACAGAGACAGGGAGGGGGAGTGGCACTCCTAATAAAGCGGAAATGGAAGTTTGAAGACCTGGGAAATCGGGTTACCAATGAGTGCACAAGCTTCATACATGGAACTTTGACAGTAGATGGGAGGAAGATTGTGATCTTGGTAATCTACAATCCCCACCAAACAGTAGAAGACCCAGACAGGAGTATGATAACAACAACAAGGCATGCATAGATGAACTGCAGAAGGCAGCAACACTAGCCCACAGAATGAGAGCGAAGCTGCTGATCATGGGGGACCTAAATCATGGAGAGATAAATTGGGAATCAAGGAATCCCCATGGAGGGGACGAAACGTGGGGAGCAAAATTAGTAGATGTTATAGACAGGAATTTCCTAACACAGCATGTGAAGGAAGACACAAGGGAAAGAGGAGGAGATGCACCGAGCCTATTAGACCTGATTTTCACCCAGAACGTAGAAGATATCGAGAATTTGGAGCATGAAATACCTCTAGGGGCCAGTGACCATTGTGTCCTAGTCTTTGACTACATGATGGAATTCAAACTTGTGACCATGGGACAAGAGATCTGGGAAAGGAGAGTTGACTACAGGAAAGGGGACTATAGGAGGATAAGGGACTATCTGGGAGAAGTGCAGTGGGAGGAAGAAATTAGAGGAAAAACAGTCCAAGATATGATGGACCTAGTCATACAGAAATGCCAAGAGGCCGAAGAGAGATTTATACCAACAGTAAAGGGAAAAAATAAGAAGGAATATAATAACCCATGGTTTAATAGACAGTGTCAGGAAGTAAAAATGGCCAGCAGGCGGGAGTGGAGGAAATACAGAAGACAAAGGACAGAGGACAACAGGATCAGATGCAACAGAGCTAGGAACGATTACATTAACATCAGACGGACATCGGAAAGGGACTATAAGAACGATATTGCAATCAAAGCGAAAAAACAACCTAAGCTACTACACAGTCATATAAGAAGAAAATGTCGGTGAACGACCAAGTGACAAGACTAAGGAAGGCAGAGGGGACATATACTGAAAGTGACAAGGAAATCTGTGAGGCACTGAATGAGAGTTTCCATGGAGTGTTCACTACCGAGCCGAGCAGCTCCCATTGTTGGAAGGGGTTACCCTAGATGAAAGACTATCAGATATAGAGGTGACAGTAGAGGAGGTAATGAAACAGTTGACAACTCTAGATGCATCTAAAGCAGTAGGACCAGACAAAGTATCACCGTGGATACTAAAAGAAGCAGCGCAGGCCCTCAGCGTGCCTCTGGCAATGATCTTTAATGAGTCACTTATGTCGGGAGAATTGCCTAGTTGCTGGAAGAAGGCAAATGTCGTGCCGATCTTCAAGAAAGGCGATAGGGAGGAGGCACTTAACTATAGACCTGTATCACTGACAAGCATCCCCTGTAAAATACTGGAAAGAATAATTAGGCTACGACTGGTTGCACACCTGGAGAACATTAGGTTTGTGAACAAGCATCAACATGGGTTCTGGACAGGGAAATCGTGCCTAACAAACCTTCTGGAATTCTATGATAAAATAACGAGGATAAGACAGGACAGAGATGGTTGGGCAGACTGCATATTTCTGGACTGCCAAAAAGCCTTTGACACAGTACCGCACATGAGACTGCTATTCAAACTGGAGAGGCAGGCGGGGGTAGGGGGAAAGGTCCTAGCATGGATAAGGAACTACCTAACAGGAAGGAGCCAAAGAGTTACGGTAAGGGGCGAGAAGTCGGACTGGCGAACAGTAACAAGTGGAGTACCACAAGGATCGGTGCTGGGACCAATTCTATTTCTTGTATATGTTAACGACATGTTTACGGGTGTAGAGTCCTACATGTCGATGTTTGCGGATGACGCAAAGTTGATGAGAAGAGTTGTGACAGATGAGGATTGCAGGATCCTCCAAGAGGACCTGAACAGGTTGCAGAGATGGTCAGAGAAATGGCTACTGGAATTCAACACGAGCAAATGTAAAGTTATGGAAATGGGACTAGGAGATAGGAGACCAAAGGGACAGTACACAATGAAGGGAACAGCCTACCTGTGACGACGCGCGAAAGAGACCTGGGTGTGGACGTAACACCTAATCTATCTCCTGAGGCACATATAAATAGGATAACGACAGCAGCGTACTCTACACTGGCAAAAGTTAGAACATCATTCAGAAACCTAAGTAAGGAGGCATTTAGGGCTCTTTACACTGCCTACGTGAGGCCAGTCTTAGAGTATGCCGCCTCATCATGGAGTCCCCATCTAAAGAAACACATAATGAAACTGGAAAAGGTTCAGAGGTTTGCAACGAGACTCGTCCCAGAGCTACGAGGGATGGGGTATGAGGAGCGCCTGGGGGAACTATGCCTTACGACACTAGAAAGAAGAAGGGAGAGGGGGGACATGATAGGAACGTATAAAATACTCAGAGGGATTGACAGAGTGGACATAGACGAAATGTTCACACGGAATAGTAACAGAACGAGGGGACATGGATGGAAGTTAGAAACTCAGATGAGTCACAGAGATGTTAGGAAGTTTTCTTTTAGCGTGAGAGTAGTGGGAAAATGGAATGCACTTAAGGAACAGGTTGTGGAAGCCAATACTATTCATAATTTTAAAACCAGGTATGATAGGGAAATGGGATAGGAGTCATTGCTGTAAACAACTGATGCTCGAAAAGCGGGATCCAAGAGTCAATGCTCGATCCTGCAGACACATATAGGTGAGTACATATAGGTGAGTACACACACACACACACACACACACACACACACACACACACACACACACACACACCACCCACATACACACACACACACACACACACAACCCACACCACACACACACACCCACACCACACACACCCACACACCACCCACACACCACACCACACACACACACACACACCCACACACCCACACACACACAC
>WNGS01000905.1:0-10045 GCA_020271785.1 Procambarus virginalis | reverse complement strand
ATCAACACCATCAGCGGCCAGCATCACCACTATCAACACCACCAGAGGGCAGTATCACCACTATCAACACCACCAGCGGCCAGTATCACCACTATCAACACCACCAGCGGCCAATAACACCACTATCAACACCACCAGCGGCCACCAACACCGCTATCAACACGACCAGTGGCCAGCATCTCCACTATCAACACCACCTGCGGCCAGCATCACCACTATCAACGTAACCAGCGACCAGCAACTCCACTATCATCACCACCAGCTGCCAGCATCACCACTATCAACACCACCTGCGGCCAGTAACACCACTATCAACACCACCAGCGGCCAGCATCACCATTATCAACACCACCTGCGGCCAGCATCACCACTATCAACACCACCTGCGGCCAGCAACACCACTATCAACACCACCAGCGACCAGCAACACGACTATCAACATCACCAGCGGCCAGCAACACCAATATCAACACCACCAGCGGCCAGCAACACCACTATCAACACAACCTGCGGCAAGCAACACCATTATCACATCACCGCGCCAGCAACACCACTATCAACACCACCAGCGGCCAGCATCACCACTATCACACCATCAGCGGGCAGCATCACCACTATCAACACCATCAGCGGCNCAGCGGCCAGCATCACCACTATCAACACCACCAGCGGCCAGCATCACCACTATCAACACCACCAGCGGCCAGCACACCACTATCAACACCACCAGCGGCCAGCAACACCACTATCAACACCACCAGCGGCCAGCATCACCACTATCAACACCACCAGCGGCCAGCATCACCACTATCAACACCACCAGCGGCCAGCATCACCACTATCAACACCACCAGCGGCCAGCATCACCACTATCAACACCACCAGCGGCCAGCATCACCACTATCAACACCACCAGCGGCCAGCATCACCACTATCAAACACCCAGCGGCCAGCAACACCACTATCAACACCACCAGCGGCCAGCATCACCACTATCAACACCACCAGCGGCCAGCATCACCACTATCAACACCACCAGCGGCCAGCATCACCACTATCAACACCACCGCGGCCAGCATCACCACTATCAACACCACCAGCGGCCAGCATCACCACTATCAACACCACCAGCGGCCAGCAACACCACTATCAACACCACCAGCGGCCAGCATCACCACTATCAACACCACCAGCGGCCAGCAACACCACTATCAACACCACCAGCGGCCAGCATCACCACTATCAACACCACCAGCGGCCAGCAACACCACTATCAACACCACCAGCGGCCAGCAACACCACTATCAACACCACCAGCGGCCAGCATCACCACTATCAACACCACCAGCGGCCAGCATCACCACTATCAACACCACCAGCGGCCAGCATCACCACTATCAACACCACCAGCGGCCAGCATCACCACTATCAACACCACCAGCGGCCAGCATCACCACTATCAACACCACCAGCGGCCAGCATCACCACTATCAACACCACCAGCGGCCAGCATCACCACTATCAACACCACCAGCGGCCAGCAACACCACTATCAACACCACCAGCGGCCAGCATCACCACTATCAACACCACCAGCGGCCAGCATCACCACTATCAACACCACCAGCGGCCAGCATCACCACTATCAACACCACCAGCGGCCAGCATCACCACTATCAACACCACCAGCGGCCAGCATCACAGCCATCACCACACTATCAACACCACCAGCGGCCAGCATCACCACTATCAACACCACCAGCGGCCAGCATCACCACTATCAACACCACCAGCGGCCAGCATCACCACTATCAACACCACCAGCGGCCAGCATCACCACTATCAACCACCAGCGGCCAGCATCACCACTATCAACACCACCAGCGGCCAGCATCACCACTATCAACACCACCAGCGGCCAGCATCACCACTATCAACACCACCAGCGGCCAGCATCACCACTATCAACACCACCAGCGGCCAGCATCACCACTATCAACACCACCAGCGGCCAGCATCACCACTATCAACACCACCAGCGGCCAGCATCACCACTATCAACACCACCAGCGGCCAGCATCACCACTATCAACACCACCAGCGGCCAGCAGCATCACCACTATCAACACCACCAGCGGCCAGCATCACCACTATCAACACCACCAGCGGCCAGCATCACCACTATCAACACCACCAGCGGCCAGCATCACCACTATCAACACCACCAGCGGCCAGCATCACCACTATCAACACCACCAGCGGCCAGCATCACCACTATCAACACCACCAGCGGCCAGCATCACCACTATCAACACCACCAGCGGCCAGCATCACCACTATCAACACCACCAGCGGCCAGCATCACCACTATCAACACCACCAGCGGCCAGCATCACCACTATCAACACCACCAGCGGCCAGCATCACCACTATCAACACCACCAGCGGCCAGCACCACTATCAACACCACCAGCGGCCAGCATCACCACTATCAACACCACCAGCGGCCAGCATCACCACTATCAACACCACCAGCGGCCAGCATCACCACTATCAACACCACCAGCGGCCAGCATCACCACTATCAACACCACCAGCGGCCAGCACACCACTATCAACACCACCAGCGGCCAGCATCACCACTATCAACACCACCAGCGGCCAGCATCACCACTATCAACACCACCAGCGGCCAGCATCACCACTATCAACACCACCAGCGGCCAGCATCACCACTATCAACACCACCAGCGGCCAGCATCACCACTATCAACACCACCAGCGGCCAGCATCACCACTATCAACACCACCAGCGGCCAGCATCACCACTATCAACACCACCAGCGGCCAGCATCACCACTATCAACACCACCAGCGGCCAGCATCACCACTATCAACACCACCAGCGGCCAGCATCACCACTATCAACACCACCAGCGGCCAGCAACACCACTATCAACACCACCAGCGGCCAGCAACACCACTATCAACACCACCAGCGGCCAGCAACACCACTATCAACACCACCAGCGGCCAGCACACCACTATCAACACCACAGCGGCCAGCATCACCACTATCAACACCACCAGCGGCCAGCATCACCACTATCAACACCACCAGCGGCCAGCATCACCACTATCAACACCACCAGCGGCCAGCATCACCACTATCAACACCACCAGCGGCCAGCATCACCACTATCAACACCACCAGCGGCCAGCAACACCACTATCAACACCACCAGCGGCCAGCAACCACTATCAACACCACCAGCGGCCAGCATCACCACTATCAACACCACCAGCGGCCAGCATCACCACTATCAACACCACCAGCGGCCAGCATCACCACTATCAACACCACCAGCGGCCAGCATCACCACTATCAACACCACCAGCGGCCAGCATCACCACTATCAACACCACCAGCGGCCAGCATCACCACTATCAACACCACCAGCGGCCAGCATCACCACTATCAACACCACCAGCGGCCAGCATCACCACTATCAACACCACCAGCGGCCAGCATCACCACTATCAACACCACCAGCGCGCCAGCATCACCACTATCAACACCACCAGCGGCCAGCATCACCACTATCAACACCACCAGCGGCCAGCATCACCACTATCAACACCACCAGCGGCCAGCAACACCACTATCAACACCACCAGCGGCAGCATCACCACTATCAACACCACCAGCGGCCAGCATCACCACTATCAACACCACCAGCGGCCAGCAACACCATATCAACACCACCAGCGGCCAGCAACACCACTATCAACACCACCAGCGGCCAGCATCACCACTATCAACACCACCAGCGGCCAGCATCACCACTATCAACACCACCAGCGCCAGCATCACCACTATCAACACCACCAGCGGCCAGCATCACCACTATCAACACCACCAGCGGCCAGCATCACCACTATCAACACCACCAGCGGCCAGCATCACCACTATCAACACCACCAGCGGCCAGCATCACCACTATCAACACCACCAGCGGCCAGCAACACCACTATCAACACCACCAGCGGCCAGCAACACACTATCAACACCACAGCGGCCAGCATCACCACTATCAACACCACCAGCGGCCAGCATCACCACTATCAACACACCAGCGGCCAGCAACTCCCACTATCAACACCACCAGCGGCCAGCATCACCACTATCAACACACCACCGCGGCCAGCAACACCACTATCAACACCACCAGCGGCCAGCATCACCACTATCAACACCACCTGCGGCCAGCATCACCACTATCAACACCACCTGCGGCCAGCAACACCACTATCAACACCACCAGCGGCCAGCAACACCACTATCAACACCACCAGCGGCCAGCAACACCACTATCAACACCACCAGCGGCCAGCAATACCACTATCAACACCACCTGCGGCCAGCAACACCACTATCAACACACCAGCGGCCAGCAACACCACTATCAACACCACCAGCGGCCAGCATCACCACTATCAACACCACCAGGGCCAGCATCACCACTATCAAACACCACCAGCGGCCAGCAACACCACTATCAACACCACCAGCGGCCAGCAACACCACTATCAACACCACCAGCGGCCAGCATCACCACTATCAAACACCACCAGCGGCCAGCATCACCACTATCAACACGTGGTCGCCGGTCGTAGTGGTGATAGTTGTGGTGGTCGCCGGTCGTAGTGGTGATAGTTCACCACCTGCGGCCAGCATCACCACTATCAACACCACCATGGCCAGCATCACCACTATCAACACCACCAGCGGCCAGCATCACCACTATCAACACCACCAGCGGCCAGCATCACCACTATCAACACCACCAGCGGCCAGCATCACCACTATCAACACCACCAGCGGCCAGCATCACCACTATCAACACCACCAGCGGCCAGCATCACCACTATCAACAACCACCCCCAGCGGCCAGCATCACCACTATCAACACCACCAGCGGCCAGCATCACCACTATCAACACCACCAGCGGCCAGCATCACCACTATCAACACCACCAGCGGCCAGCATCACACCACTATCAACCCACCACGGCCAGCATCACCACTATCAACACCACCAGCGGCCAGCATCACCACTATCAACACCACCAGCGGCCAGCATCACCACTATCAACACCACCAGCGGCCAGCATCACCACTATCAACACCACCACCTGCGGCCAGCATCACCACTATCAACACCACCAGCGGCCAGCATCACCACTATCAACACCACCTGCGGCCAGCATCACCACTATCAACACCACCAGCGGCCAGCATCACCACTATCAACACCACCAGCGGCCAGCATCACCACTATCAACACCACCAGCGGCCAGCATCACCACTATCAACACCACCAGCGGCCAGCATCACCACTATCAACACCACCAGCGGCCAGCATCACCACTATCAACACCACCAGCGGCCAGCATCACCACTATCAACACCACCAGCGGCCAGCATCACTATCAACACCACCAGCGGCCAGCATCACCACTATCAACACCACCAGCGGCCAGCATCACCACTATCAACACCACCAGCGGCCAGCATCACCACTATCAACACCACCAGCGGCCAGCATCACCACTATCAACACCACCAGCGGCCAGCATCACCACTATCAACACCACCAGCGGCCAGCATCACCACTATCAACACCACCAGCGGCCAGCATCACCACTATCAACACCACCAGCGGCCAGCATCACCACTATCAACACCACCAGCGGCCAGCATCACCACTATCAACACCACCAGCGGCCAGCACACCACTATCAACACCACCAGCGGCCAGCATCACCACTATCAACACCACCAGCGGCCAGCATCACCACTATCAACACCACCAGCGGCCAGCATCACCACTATCAACACCACCAGCGGCCAGCATCACCACTATCAACACCACCAGCGGCCAGCATCACCACTATCAACACCACCAGCGGCCAGCATCACCACTATCAACACCACCAGCGGCCAGCATCACCACTATCAACACCACCAGCGGCCAGCATCACCACTATCAACACCACCAGCGGCCAGCATCACCACTATCAACACCACCAGCGGCCAGCATCACCACTATCAACACCACCAGCGGCCAGCATCACCACTATCAACACCACCAGCGGCCAGCATCACCACTATCAACACCACCAGCGGCCAGCATCACCACTATCAACACCACCAGCGGCCAGCATCACCACTATCAACACCACCAGCGGCCAGCATCACCACTATCAACACCACCAGCGGCCAGCATCACCACTATCAACACCACCAGCGGCCAGCATCACCACTATCAACACCACCAGCGGCCAGCATCACCACTATCAACACCACCAGCGGCCAGCATCACCACTATCAACACCACCAGCGGCCAGCATCACCACTATCAACACCACCAGCGGCCAGCATCACCACTATCAACACCACCAGCGGCCAGCATCACCACTATCAACACCACCAGCGGCCAGCATCACCACTATCAACACCACCAGCGGCCAGCATCACCACTATCAACACCACCAGCGGCCAGCATCACCACTATCAACACCACCAGCGGCCAGCATCACCACTATCAACACCACCAGCGGCCAGCATCACCACTATCAACACCACCAGCGGCCAGCATCACCACTATCAACACCACCAGCGGCCAGCATCACCACTATCAACACCACCAGCGGCCAGCATCACCACTATCAACACCACCAGCGGCCAGCATCACCACTATCAACACCACCAGCGGCCAGCATCACCACTATCAACACCACCAGCGGCCAGCATCACCACTATCAACACCACCAGCGGCCAGCATCACCACTATCAACACCACCAGCGGCCAGCATCACCACTATCAACACCACCAGCGGCCAGCATCACCACTATCAACACCACCAGCGGCCAGCATCACCACTATCAACACCACCAGCGGCCAGCATCACCACTATCAACACCACCAGCGGCCAGCATCACCACTATCAACACCACCAGCGGCCAGCATCACCACTATCAACACCACCAGCGGCCAGCATCACCACTATCAACACCACCAGCGGCCAGCATCACCACTATCAACACCACCAGCGGCCAGCATCACCACTATCAACACCACCAGCGGCCAGCATCACCACTATCAACACCACCAGCGGCCAGCATCACCACTATCAACACCACCAGCGGCCAGCATCACCACTATCAACACCACCAGCGGCCAGCATCACCACTATCAACACCACCAGCGGCCAGCATCACCACTATCAACACCACCAGCGGCCAGCATCACCACTATCAACACCACCAGCGGCCAGCATCACCACTATCAACACCACCAGCGGCCAGCATCACCACTATCAACACCACCAGCGGCCAGCATCACCACTATCAACACCACCAGCGGCCAGCATCACCACTATCAACACCACCAGCGGCCAGCATCACCACTATCAACACCACCAGCGGCCAGCATCACCACTATCAACACCACCAGCGGCCAGCATCACCACTATCAACACCACCAGCGGCCAGCATCACCACTATCAACACCACCAGCGGCCAGCATCACCACTATCAACACCACCAGCGGCCAGCATCACCACTATCAACACCACCAGCGGCCAGCATCACCACTATCAACACCACCAGCGGCCAGCATCACCACTATCAACACCACCAGCGGCCAGCATCACCACTATCAACACCACCAGCGGCCAGCATCACCACTATCAACACCACCAGCGGCCAGCATCACCACTATCAACACCACCAGCGGCCAGCATCACCACTATCAACACCACCAGCGGCCAGCATCACCACTATCAACACCACCAGCGGCCAGCATCACCACTATCAACACCACCAGCGGCCAGCATCACCACTATCAACACCACCAGCGGCCAGCATCACCACTATCAACACCACCAGCGGCCAGCATCACCACTATCAACACCACCAGCGGCCAGCATCACCACTATCAACACCACCAGCGGCCAGCATCACCACTATCAACACCACCAGCGGCCAGCATCACCACTATCAACACCACCAGCGGCCAGCATCACCACTATCAACACCACCAGCGGCCAGCATCACCACTATCAACACCACCAGCGGCCAGCATCACCACTATCAACACCACCAGCGGCCAGCATCACCACTATCAACACCACCAGCGGCCAGCATCACCACTATCAACACCACCAGCGGCCAGCATCACCACTATCAACACCACCAGCGGCCAGCATCACCACTATCAACACCACCAGCGGCCAGCATCACCACTATCAACACCACCAGCGGCCAGCATCACCACTATCAACACCACCAGCGGCCAGCATCACCACTATCAACACCACCAGCGGCCAGCATCACCACTATCAACACCACCAGCGGCCAGCATCACCACTATCAACACCACCAGCGGCCAGCATCACCACTATCAACACCACCAGCGGCCAGCATCACCACTATCAACACCACCAGCGGCCAGCATCACCACTATCAACACCACCAGCGGCCAGCATCACCACTATCAACACCACCAGCGGCCAGCATCACCACTATCAACACCACCAGCGGCCAGCATCACCACTATCAACACCACCAGCGGCCAGCATCACCACTATCAACACCACCAGCGGCCAGCATCACCACTATCAACACCACCAGCGGCCAGCATCACCACTATCAACACCACCAGCGGCCAGCATCACCACTATCAACACCACCAGCGGCCAGCATCACCACTATCAACACCACCAGCGGCCAGCATCACCACTATCAACACCACCAGCGGCCAGCATCACCACTATCAACACCACCAGCGGCCAGCATCACCACTATCAACACCACCAGCGGCCAGCATCACCACTATCAACACCACCAGCGGCCAGCATCACCACTATCAACACCACCAGCGGCCAGCATCACCACTATCAACACCACCAGCGGCCAGCATCACCACTATCAACACCACCAGCGGCCAGCATCACCACTATCAACACCACCAGCGGCCAGCATCACCACTATCAACACCACCAGCGGCCAGCATCACCACTATCAACACCACCAGCGGCCAGCATCACCACTATCAACACCACCAGCGGCCAGCATCACCACTATCAACACCACCAGCGGCCAGCATCACCACTATCAACACCACCAGCGGCCAGCATCACCACTATCAACACCACCAGCGGCCAGCATCACCACTATCAACACCACCAGCGGCCAGCATCACCACTATCAACACCACCAGCGGCCAGCATCACCACTATCAACACCACCAGCGGCCAGCATCACCACTATCAACACCACCAGCGGCCAGCATCACCACTATCAACACCACCAGCGGCCAGCATCACCACTATCAACACCACCAGCGGCCAGCATCACCACTATCAACACCACCAGCGGCCAGCATCACCACTATCAACACCACCAGCGGCCAGCATCACCACTATCAACACCACCAGCGGCCAGCAACACCACTATCACAACCCACCAGCGGCCACATCACACCCCTATCAACACCACCAGCGGCCAGCATCACCACTATCAACACCACCAGCGGCCAGCAACACCACTATCAACACCACCAGCGGCCAGCATCACCACTATCAACACCACCAGCGGCCAGCATCACCACTATCAACACCACCAGCGGCCAGCATCACCACTATCAACACCACCAGCGGCCAGCATCACCACTATCAACACCACCAGCGGCCAGCATCACCACTATCAACACCACCAGCGGCCAGCATCACCACTATCAACACCACCAGCGGCCAGCATCACCACTATCAACACCACCAGCGGCCAGCATCATCACACCATCAATCACCACCAGCGGCCAGCAACACCACTATCAACACCACCAGCGGCCAGCATCACCTCTATCAACACCACCAGCGGCCACTAACACCACTATCAACACCACCAGCGGCCAGCAACACCACTATCAACACCACCAGCGGCCAGCATCACCACTATCAACACCACCAGCGGCCAGCA
>WNGS01000904.1:23809-37216 GCA_020271785.1 Procambarus virginalis | reverse complement strand
TCCACCTGTACGGGTGTTGGCTCCACCTGTACGGGTGTTGGCTCCACCTGTACGGGTGTTGGCTCCACCTGTACGGGGTTGGCTCCACCTGTACGGGTGTTGGCTCCACCTGTACGGGTATACGTGAGCTGGCTCCACCTGTACGGGTGTTGGCTCCACCTGTACGGGTGTTGGCTCCACCTGTACGGGTGTTGGCTCCACCTGTACGGGTGTTGGCTCCACCTGTACGGGTGTTGGCTCCACCTGTACGGGTGTTGGCTCCACCTGTACGGGTGTTGGCTCCACCTGTACGGGTGTTGGCTCCACCTGTACGGGTGTTGGCTCCACCTGTACGGGTGTTGGCTCCACCTGTACGGGTGTTGGCTCCACCTGTACGGGTGTTGGCTCCACCTGTACGGGTGTTGGCTCCACCTGTACGGGTGTTGGCTCCACCTGTACGGGTGTTGGCTCCACCTGTACGGGTGTTGGCTCCACCTGCACGGGTGTTGGCTCCACCTGTACGGGTGTTGGCTCCACCTGCACGGGTGTTGGCTCCACCTGTACGGGTGTTGGCTCCACCGGTACGGGTGTTGGCTCCACCTGTACGGGTATACGTGAGCTGGCTCCACCTGTACGGGTGTTGGCTCCACCTGTACGGGTGTTGGCTCCACCTGTACGGGTGTTGGCTCCACCTGTACGGGTGTTGGCTCCACCTGTACGGTGTTGGCTCCACCTGTACGGGTGTTGGCTCCACCTGTACGGGTGTTGGCTCCACCTGTACGGGTGTTGGCTCCACCTGTACGGGTGTTGGCTCCACCTGTACGGGTGTTGGCTCCACCTGTACGGTGTTGGCTCCACCTGTACGGGTGTTGGCTCCACCTGTACGGGTGTTGGCTCCACCTGTACGGGTATGTGAGCTGGCTCCACCTGTACGGGTGTTGGCTCCACCTGTACGGGTGTTGGCTCCACCTGTACGTGTGTAGGGTGTTGGCTCCACCTGTACGTGTGTACGGGTGTTGGCTCCACCTGTACGGGTGTTGGCTCCACCTGTACGGGTGTTGGCTCCACCTGTACGGGTGTTGGCTCCACCTGTACGGGTGTTGGCTCCACCTGTACGGGTGTTGGCTCCACCTGTACGGGTGTTGGCTCCACCTGTACGGGTGTTGGCTCCACCTGTACGGGTGTTGGCTCCACCTGTACGGGTGTTGGCTCCACCTGTACGGGTGTTGGCTCCACCTGTACGGGTGTTGGCTCCACCTGTACGGGTGTTGGCTCCACCTGTACGGGTGTTGGCTCCACCTGTACGGGTGTTGGCTCCACCTGTACGGGTGTTGGCTCCACCTGTACGGGTGTTGGCTCCACCTGTACGGGTGTTGGCTCCACCTGTACGGGTGTTGGCTCCACCTGTACGGGTGTTGGCTCCACCTGTACGGGTGTTGGCTCCACCTGTACGGGTGTTGGCTCCACCTGTACGGGTGTTGGCTCCACCTGTACGGGTGTACGTGAGCTGGCTCCACCTGTACGGGTGTCGGCTCCACCTGTACGTGTGTACGGGTGTTGGCTCCACCTGTACGTGTGTACGGGTGTTGGCTCCACCTGTACGTCAGTTGGCTCCACCTGTACGTGTGTTGGCTCCACCTGTACGTCAGTTGGCTCCACCTGTACGTGTGTTGGCTCCACCTGTACGTGTGTTGGCTCCACCTGTACGTGTGTTGGCTCCACCTGTACGTCAGTTGGCTCCACCTGTATGGGTGTTGGCTCCACCTGTACGGGTGTTGGCTCCACCTGTACGGGTGTTGGCTCCACCTGTACGGGTGTTGGCTCCACCTGTACGGGTGTTGGCTCCACCTGTACGGGTGTTGGCTCCACCTGTACGGGTGTACGGGTGTTGGCTCCACCTGTACATGTGTACGGGTGTTGGCTCCACTGTACGGGTGTTGGCTCCACCTGTACGGGTGTTGGCTCCACCTGTACGGGTGTTGGCTCCACCTGTACGGGTGTTGGCTCCACCTGTACGGGTGTTGGCTCCACCTGTACGGGTGTTGGCTCCACCTGTACGGGTGTTGGCTCCACCTGTACGGGTGTTGGCTCCACCTATACGGGTGTTGCCTCCACTTGTACGGGTGTTGGCTCCACCTGTACGGGTGTTGGCTCCACCTGTACGTGTGTTGGCTCCACCTGTACGTGTGTACGGGTGTTTGCTCCAGCTGTACGGGTGTTGGCTCCACCTGTACGGGTGTTGGCTCCACCTGTACGGGTGTTGGCTCCACCTGTACGGGTGTTGGCTCCATCTGTACGGGTGTTGGCCCCACCTGTACGGGTGTTGGCCCCACCTGTACGGGTGTTGGCTCCACCTGTACGTGTGTACGTGTGTTGGCTCCACCTGTACGGGTGTTGGCCCCACCTGTACGGGTGTTGGCTCCACCTGTATGGGTGTTGGCCCCACCTGCACGGGTGTTGGTCCACCTGTACGGGTGTTGGCTCCACCTGTACGGGTGTTGGCTCCACCTGTACGGGTGTTGGCCCCATATGTACGGGTGTTGGCTCCACATGTACGGGTGTTGGCTCTACCTGTACGGGTGTTGGCTCCACCTGTACGTGACCAGCTCCCCACCAACCCGTGACCAGCTCCCCACCAGCCTGTGACCAGCTCCCCACCAGCCCGTGACCAGCTCCCCACCAGCCCGTGACCAGCTCCCACCAGCCCGTGACCAGCTCCCCACCAGCCCGTGACCAGCTCCCCACCAGCCCGTGACCAGCTCCCCACCAGCCCCTGACCAGCTCCCCACCAGCCCCTGACCAGCTCCCCACCAGCCCGTGACCAGCTCCCCACCAGCCTGTGACCAGCTCCCCACCAGCCCGTGACCAGCACCCCACCAGCCCGTGACCAGCTCCCCCACCAGCCCGTGACCAGCTCCCCACCAGCCCGTGACCAGCTCCCCACCAACCCCTGACCAGCTCCCCACCAGCCCGTGACCAGCTCCCCACCAGCCCGTGACCAGCTCCCCACCAGCCCGTGACCAGCTCCCCACCAGTCCGTGACCAGCTCCCCACCAGCCTGTGACCAGCTCCCCACCAGCCCGTGACCAGCTCCCCACCAGCCCGTGAACAGCTCCCCACCGGCCCGTGACCAGCTCCCCACCAGCCCGTGACCAGCTCCCCACCAGCCCGTGACCAGCTCCCCACCAGCCCGTGACCAGCTCCCCACCAGCCCGTGACCAGCTCCCCACCAGCCCGTGACCAGCTCCCCACCAGCCCGTGACCAGCTCCCCACCAGCCCGTGACCAGCTCCCCACCAGCCCGTGACCAGCTCCCCACCAGCCCGTGACCAGCTCCCCACCAGCCCGTGACCAGCTCCCCACCAGCCCGTGACCAGCTCCCCACCAGCCCGTGACCAGCTCCCCACCAGCCCGTGACCAGCTCCCCACCAGCCTGTGACCAGCTCCCCACCAGCCCGTGACCAGCACCCCACCAGCCCGTGACCAGCTCCCCCACCAGCCCGTGACCAGCTCCCCACCAGCCCGTGACCAGCTCCCCACCAGCCCCTGACCAGCTCCCCACCAGCCCGTGACCAGCTCCCCACCAGCCCGTGACCAACCTGGTGGACCAAACTCTCACAAGTCGAGCCTGACCTCGGGCCGGGCTTGGGGAGTAGAACAACTCCCAGAACCCCATCAACCAGGTATCAACCATGTATCAAGCAGAAGGCGGGCCGAAGGAGCCAGAGCTCAACCCCCGCAAGCACAACTAGGTATATACTAGGTGAACACAGGTGCCCCACACAGACATACACCAGAGAACTATACAGAGTGAACAAGATTATTAATAAGAGTGAGAGCATAATAATGAGGCACTAATAACGTTATAACCACTAATAACGAGTTATATGTTATCATTAATAACGACTGCGAGATGCCTGAGAGACCAAGATAACACCTAGTTATCATAACGGCCTCGACCAGGGGCGAGGTGTGTGTGTACTCACCTAGTTGTGCTTGCGGGGGTTGAGCTCTGGCTCTTTAGTCCCGCCTCTCAACTGTCAATCAACAGGTGTACAGGTTCCTGAGCCTACTGGGCTCTATCATATCTACACTTGAAACTGTGTATGGAGTCAGCCTCCACCACATCACTGCCTAATGCATTCCACCTGTTAACTACTCTGACACTGAAAAAGTTATTTCTAACGTCCCTGTGGCTCATGTGGGTACTCAGTTTCCACCTGTGTCCCCTTGTTCGGGTCCCGCCAGTTTTAAACAGTTTATCTTTATCTACGCTCTCGATTCCTCTGAGAATTTTTAGGTAGTGATCATGTCTCCCCGAGGTCCCCTGTCGTCCAGGAACGTGAAGTGGATTTCCCGCAGCCTTTCCTCGTAACTCTTGCGTCTTAGTTCTGGGACTAGCCTAGTGACATACCTATCAACTCTGTCTGTGTGAGTTAAGTTGAAAGATTTTGTAGAGATCTTTTAGAAAAAACTGATTCCATGGTCAGTTTTTATAGGGAGCCTGGTTGATACCTGGTTGGTTGATGGGGTTCTGGGAGTTCTTCTACTCCCAAGCCCGGCCCGAGGCCAGGCTTGACTTGTGAGAGTTTGGTCCACCAGGCTGTTGCTTGGAGCGGACCGCAGGCCCACATACCCACCACAGCCCGGCTGCCGAGCGGACAGCACGCTGGACTTGTGATCCTGTGGTCCTGGGTTCGATCCCAGGCGCCGGCGAGAAACAATGGGCAGGGTTTCTTTCACCCTATGCCCCTGTTACCTAGCAGTAAAATAGGTACCTGGGTGTTAGTCAGCAGTCACGGGCTGCTTCCTGGGGGTGGAGGCCTGGTCGAGGACCGGGCCGCGGGGACACTAAAAAGCCCCGAAATTATCTCAAGATAACCTCAAGAAGATGGAAACAAAAAGTCATCATCAGTATTCTTCACAGTCGGCCAACTGTGCTACACACAACACTGTACAATTCTCACACCGTAAGGCAGCCGACGCCAACTGCTGCTCCGCGAGACAATTTTATTTGTGTATTGTATGTAACTATTTTCTTTCACTGTTATATTTAATGGCATCAAATAGTTTGACTTCAATAACCATCATACTTTGTTTGGCGGAGCGCAGGACGCATACTAGTAGTCCACGGGATATAAATTATGAACTGGGTGATCCGTGAGCTCCGAATGGTTGGCGGCCGCTGCCGTATGGTATCATCGCTCCAGTCTTAATAACCTGTGTGTGAGCAGGTCACCAGGAGTCCAGGAGGTCTTCACTAGAGAGCAAAGGGAGTTCCACCAGCTGGACGGCAAGGTGTCAAAGGCAGCTTCACCAGCTGGACGGCAAGGTGTCAAAGTGAGCTTCACCAGCTGGACGGCAAGGTGTCAAAGGGAGCTTCACCAGCTGGACGGCAAGGTGTCAAAGGGAGCTTCACCAGCTGGACGGCGAGGTGTCAAAAGCATCACTGGATCTCTTAGAGATTACCAGAGATGAAGAAAGGAGGCACCATATTATACACA
Source organism: Procambarus virginalis (assembly GCA_020271785.1). Classification (NCBI taxonomy): domain Eukaryota; kingdom Metazoa; phylum Arthropoda; class Malacostraca; order Decapoda; family Cambaridae; genus Procambarus; species Procambarus virginalis. The sequence goes on along the minus strand of WNGS01000904.1, from coordinate 31,734 downwards.
CATCACAATTGCGTGATTCTTTGCCTGCTGGAGCTGGACATGATTAAGGCTGCGAGAACTGAGAAGATATCCCCCTGGGTGCTAAGACAAGGAGCAACACCCTTGTGATGGCCACTTACCATGATATACAACAAGTCAATAGAAACAGAAGAACGAGCAGTAAGTTTAAAGATAGGCAATGTAGAGCCATAATATATAGAGGGAAGTGAGGCACTAAGCTACTGGCCAGTGTGCCTTATATATCATGCGATGTGTTGCAAAAGATCACGCACAAGTGGTCATTAAAGCATCTGGTTGCAAGTCATTTGTAACACCACCAGCAGGCGCTCAAGGTCTGTAAAACCTGCCTCACAAACACCAGTTGTGTGTAGCCCACTTAGATCACACACGACAAAGGTGAGCAGATTATATATCTGAATATGAGAAGGCTTTCGACACAGTACCCCTCACACGACTGGTGGGAGAGGACACAGTACCACACACACGACTGGTGGGAGAGGACACAGTACCCCTCACACGACTGGTGGGAGAGGACACAGTACCCCACACACGACTGGTGAGAGAGGACACAGTACCCCTCACACGACTGGTGGGAGAGGACACAGTACCCCTCACACGACTGGTGGGAGAGGACACAGTACCACACACACGACTGGTGAGAGAGGACACAGTACCCCACACACGACTGGTGAGAGAGGACACAGTACCCCACACACGACTGGTGGGAGAGGACACAGTACCCCTCACACGACTGGTGAGAGAGGACACAGTACCCCACACACGACTGGTGAGAGAGGACACAGTACCCCACACACGACTGGTGAGAGAGGACACAGTACCCCACACACGACTGGTGGGAGAGGACACAGTACCCCTCACACGACTGGTGAGAGAGGACACAGTACCCCACACACGACTGGTGAGAGAGGACACAGTACCCCACACACGACTGGTGAGAGAGGACACAGTACCCCACACACGACTGGTGAGAGAGGACACAGTACCCCACACACGACTGGTGGGAGAGGACACAGTACCCCACACACGACTGGTGAGAGAGGACACAGTACCCCTCACACGACTGGTGAGAGAGGACACAGTACCCCACACACGACTGGTGAGAGAGGACACAGTACCCCACACACGACTGGTGGGAGAGGACACAGTACCCCTCACACGACTGGTGAGAGAGGACACAGTACCCCACACACGACTGGTGAGAGAGGACACAGTACCCCACACACGACTGGTGAGAGAGGACACAGTACCCCACACACGACTGGTGGGAGAGGACACAGTACCCCACACACGACTGGTGAGAGAGGACACAGTACCCCTCACACGACTGGTGAGAGAGGACACAGTACCCCACACACGACTGGTGAGAGAGGACACAGTACCCCACACACGACTGGTGGGAGAGGACACAGTACCCCTCACACGACTGGTGAGAGAGGACACAGTACCCCACACACGACTGGTGGGAGAGGACACAGTACCCCTCACACGACTGGTGGGAGAGGACACAGTACCCCACACACGACTGGTGGGAGAGGACACAGTACCCCTCACACGACTGGTGGGAGAGGACACAGTACCCCTCACACGACTGGTGAGAGAGGACACAGTACCCCTCACACGACTGATGGGAGAGGACACAGTACCCCTCACACGACTGATGGGAGAGGACACAGTACCCCTCACACGACTGATGGGAGAGGACACAGTACCCCTCACACGACTGATGGGAGAGGACACAGTACCCCTCACACGACTGATGGGAGAGGACACAGTACCCCTCACACGACTGGTGGGAGAGGACACAGTACCCCACACACGACTGGTGGGAGAGGACACAGTACCCCTCACACGACTGGTGGGAGAGGACACAGTACCCCTCACACGACTGGTGGGTGTCGACACAGTACCCCTCACACGACTGGTGGGATAGGACACAGTACCCCTCACACGACTGGTGGGTGTCGACACAGTACCCCACACACGACTGGTGGGAGAGGACACAGTACCCCTCACATGACTGGTGGGAGAGGACACAGTACCCCTCACACGACTGGTGGGAGAGGACACAGTACCCCTCACACGACTGGTGGGTGTCGACACAGTACCCCTCACACGACTGGTGGGAGAGGACACAGTACCCCTCACACGACTGGTGAGAGAGGACACAGTACCCCACACACGACTGGTGGGAGAGGACACAGTACCCCACACACGACTGGTGAGAGAGGACACAGTACCCCTCACACGACTGGTGGGAGAGGACACAGTACCCCACACACGACTGGTGGGAGAGGACACAGTACCCCACACACGACTGGTGAGAGAGGACACAGTACCCCACACACGACTGGTGAGAGAGGACACAGTACCCCACACACGACTGGTGAGAGAGGACACAGTACCCCTCACACGACTGGTGCCCAAGATAGAGAAACAAGCAGAAGTGAGATGAGAGGTGCTCCAGTATGAAAGCGTCTTGCAACAAATACAATGGAAAGCTGCAACAATCTACAGGATGATCTGGTCCAGCTAGATTAGTTGATAAGGTGGTTAACAGACTTCAGTCAAAGTATTTGCAAGGTAATGAAGCTGGGAACAGGCAGCCGTCCACAAAGTATTATACAGGACAATAAACCGTCTTGGACTGGGTCAAAGGAAAAGACCAAGGAGGATGATATCACTCTGAGCTTGTGATATCATCCAAGGGGATGATATCACTCTGATATCACAAAGCCTCTAAACTCTTGCTAAACCAGTCATTTTACCTGGAGAGGGTTCTGGGAGTTATTATACTCCCAAGCCAAGCCTTTAACCAGGCTTGACTTGAGAGCTTGGTCCAACAGGCTGTTGTTTGAAGCGGCTCGCAGGCCCACAAATCCACCACAGCCTGGTTGCTCCGCCACTTCTTGAAAAAACTATCTAGTTTCCCTTGAAGACTTCCACTTTTGTTCCAGCTATATTTCTTATACTCGCTGGGGGGGGGGGGGTATACTGAACAGTGTTGGCATGCAGTGCCAAACAGTGACAGGATAGTGGAGGGATAGTGCCTGGGTGTAGGAGGCGTTATGTGGTCCACCACGGGGTCTGGGATAGTTGGCGAGCACTGTTACATCTATGGTGACTGGCTTGGCACAGTGCGTCCTACATCTATGGTGACTGGCTTGGCACAGTGTCTCCTACATCTATGGTGACTGGCTTGGCACAGTGTCTCCTACATCTATGGTGACTGGCTTGGCACAGTGTCTCCTACATGTATGGTGACTGGCTTGGCACAGTGTCTCCTACATCTATGGTGACTGGCTTGGCACAGTGTCTCCTACATCTATGGTGACTGGCTTGGCACAGTGTCTCCTACATCTATGGTGACTGGCTTGGCACAGTGTCTCCTACACCTATGGTGACTGGCTTGGCACAGTGTCTCCTACATCTATGGTGACTGGCTTGGCACAGTGTCTCCTACATCTATGGTGACTGGCTTGGCACAGTGTCTCCTACATCTATGGTGACTGGCTTGGCACAGTGTCTCCTACATCTATGGTGACTGGCTTGGCACAGTGTCTCCTACATGTATGGTGACTGGCTTGGCACAGTGTCTCCTACATCTATGGTGACTGGCTTGGCACAGTGTCTCCTACATCTATGGTGACTGGCTTGGCACAGTGTCTCCTACATCTATGGTGACTGGCTTGGCACAGTGTCTCCTACATCTATGGTGACTGGCTTGGCACAGTGTCTCCTACACCTATGGTGACTGGCTTGGCACAGTGTCTCCTACACCTATGGTGACTGGCTTGGCACAGTGTCTCCTACATCTATGGTGACTGGCTTGGCACAGTGTCTCCTACATCTATGGTGACTGGCTCGGCACAGTGTCTCCTACATCTATGGTGACTGGCTTGGCACAGTGTCTCCTACATCTATGGTGACTGGCTTGGCACAGTGTCTCCTACATCTATGGTGACTGGCTTGGCACAGTGTCTCCTACATCTATGGTGACTGGCTTGGCACAGTGTCTCCTACATCTATGGTGACTGGCTTGGCACAGTGTCTCCTACATCTATGGTGACTGGCTTGGCACAGTGTCTCCTACATCTATGGTGACTGGCTTGGCACAGTGTCTCCTACATCTATGGTGACTGGCTTGGCACAGTGTCTCCTACATCTATGGTGACTGGCTTGGCACAGTGTCTCCTACATCTATGGTGACTGGCTTGGCACAGTGTCTCCTACATCTATGGTGACTGGCTTGGCACAGTGTCTCCTACATGTATGGTGACTGGCTTGGCACAGTGTCTCCTACATCTATGGTGACTGGCTTGGCACAGTGTCTCCTACATCTATGGTGACTGGCTTGGCACAGTGTCTCCTACATCTATGGTGACTGGCTTGGCACAGTGTCTCCTACATCTATGGTGACTGGCTTGGCACAGTGTCTCCTACATCTATGGTGACTGGCTTGGCACAGTGTCTCCTACATCTATGGTGACTGGCTTGGCACAGTGTCTCCTACATCTATGGTGACTGGCTTGGCACAGTGTCTCCTACATCTATGGTGACTGGCTTGGCACAGTGTCTCCTACATCTATGGTGACTGGCTTGGCACAGTGTCTCCTACATCTATGGTGACTGGCTTGGCACAGTGTCTCCTACATCTATGGTGACTGGCTTGGCACAGTGTCTCCTACATCTATGGTGACTGGCTTGGCACAGTGTCTCCTACATCTATGGTGACTGGCTTGGCACAGTGTCTCCTACATCTATGGTGACTGGCTTGGCACAGTGTCTCCTACATCTATGGTGACTGGCTTGGCACAGTGTCTCCTACATCTATGGTGACTGGCTTGGCACAGTGTCTCCTACATCTATGGTGACTGGCTTGGCACAGTGTCTCCTACATGTATGGTGACTGGCTTGGCACAGTGTCTCCTACATCTATGGTGACTGGCTTGGCACAGTGTCTCCTACATCTATGGTGACTGGCTTGGCACAGTGTCTCCTACATCTATGGTGACTGGCTTGGCACAGTGTCTCCTACATCTATGGTGACTGGCTTGGCACAGTGTCTCCTACATCTATGGTGACTGGCTTGGCACAGTGTCTCCTACATCTATGGTGACTGGCTTGGCACAGTGTCTCCTACATCTATGGTGACTGGCTTGGCACAGTGTCTCCTACATCTATGGTGACTGGCTTGGCACAGTGTCTCCTACATCTATGGTGACTGGCTTGGCACAGTGTCTCCTACATCTATGGTGACTGGCTTGGCACAGTGTCTCCTACATCTATGGTGACTGGCTTGGCACAGTGTCTCCTACATCTATGGTGACTGGCTTGGCACAGTGTCTCCTACATCTATGGTGACTGGCTTGGCACAGTGTCTCCTACATCTATGGTGACTGGCTTGGCACAGTGTCTCCTACATCTATGGTGACTGGCTTGGCACAGTGTCTCCTACATCTATGGTGACTGGCTTGGCACAGTGTCTCCTACATCTATGGTGACTGGCTTGGCACAGTGTCTCCTACATCTATGGTGACTGGCTTGGCACAGTGTCTCCTACATCTATGGTGACTGGCTTGGCACAGTGTCTCCTACATCTATGGTGACTGGCTTGGCACAGTGTCTCCTACATCTATGGTGACTGGCTTGGCACAGTGTCTCCTACATCTATGGTGACTGGCTTGGCACAGTGTCTCCTACATCTATGGTGACTGGCTTGGCACAGTGTCTCCTACATCTATGGTGACTGGCTTGGCACAGTGTCTCCTACATCTATGGTGACTGGCTTGGCACAGTGTCTCCTACATCTATGGTGACTGGCTTGGCACAGTGTCTCCTACATCTATGGTGACTGGCTTGGCACAGTGTCTCCTACATCTATGGTGACTGGCTTGGCACAGTGTCTCCTACATCTATGGTGACTGGCTTGGCACAGTGTCTCCTACATCTATGGTGACTGGCTTGGCACAGTGTCTCCTACATCTATGGTGACTGGCTTGGCACAGTGTCTCCTACATCTATGGTGACTGGCTTGGCACAGTGTCTCCTACATCTATGGTGACTGGCTTGGCACAGTGTCTCCTACATCTATGGTGACTGGCTTGGCACAGTGTCTCCTACATCTATGGTGACTGGCTTGGCACAGTGTCTCCTACATCTATGGTGACTGGCTTGGCACAGTGTCTCCTACACCTATGGTGACTGGCTTGGCACAGTGTCTCCTACATCTATGGTGACTGGCTTGGCACAGTGTCTCCTACATCTATGGTGACTGGCTTGGCACAGTGTCTCCTACATCTATGGTGACTGGCTTGGCACAGTGTCTCCTACATCTATGGTGACTGGCTTGGCACAGTGTCTCCTACATCTATGGTGACTGGCTTGGCACAGTGTCTCCTACATCTATGGTGACTGGCTTGGCACAGTGTCTCCTACATCTATGGTGACTGGCTTGGCACAGTGTCTCCTACATCTATGGTGACTGGCTTGGCACAGTGTCTCCTACATCTATGGTGACTGGCTTGGCACAGTGTCTCCTACATATATGGTGACTGGCTTGGCACAGTGTCTCCTACATCTATGGTGACTGGCTTGGCACAGTGTCTCCTACATCTATGGTGACTGGCTTGGCACAGTGTCTCCTACATCTATAGTGACTGGCTTGGCACAGTGTCTCCTACATGTATAGTGACTGGCTCGGCACAGTGTCTCCTACATCTATAGTGACTGGCTTGGCACAGTGTCTCCTACATCTATAGTGACTGGCTTGGCACAGTGTCTCCTACATCTATGGTGACTGGCTTGGCACAGTGTCTCCTACATCTATGGTGACTGGCTTGGCACAGTGTCTCCTACATCTATGGTGACTGGCTTGGCACAGTGTCTCCTACATCTATGGTGACTGGCTTGGCACAGTGTCTCCTACATCTATGGTGACTGGCTTGGCACAGTGTCTCCTACATCTATGGTGACTGGCTTGGCACAGTGTCTCCTACATCTATGGTGACTGGCTTGGCACAGTGTCTCCTACATCTATGGTGACTGGCTTGGCACAGTGTCTCCTACATCTATGGTGACTGGCTTGGCACAGTGTCTCCTACATCTATGGTGACTGGCTTGGCACAGTGTCTCCTACATCTATGGTGACTGGCTTGGCACAGTGTCTCCTACATCTATGGTGACTGGCTTGGCACAGTGTCTCCTACATCTATGGTGATGGCTTGGCACAGTGTCTCCTACATCTATGGTGACTGGCTTGGCACAGTGTCTCCTACATCTAGGTGACTGGCTTGGCACAGTGTCTCCTACATCTATGGTGACTGGCTTGGCACAGTGTCTCCTACATCTATGGTGACTGGCTTGGCACAGTGTCTCCTACATCAGAGGACTGGCTTGGCACAGTGTCCTACATCTATGGTGACTGGCTTGGCACAGTGTGTCCTACATCCATGGTGACTGGCTTGGCACAGTGTCTCCTACATCTATGGTGACTGGCTTGGCACAGTGTCTCCTACATCTATGGTGACTGGCTTGGCACAGTGTCTCCTACATCTATGGTGACTGGCTGGCACAGTGTCTCCTACATCTATGGTGACTGGCTTGGCACAGTGTCTCCTACATCTATGGTGACTGGCTTGGCACAGTGTCTCTACATCTATGGTGACTGGCTTGGCACAGTGTCTCCTACATCTATGGTGACTGGCTTGCACAGTGTCTCCTACATCTATGGTGACTGGCTTGGCACAGTGTCTCCTACATCTATGGTGACTGGCTTGGCACAGTGTCCTACATCTATGGTGACTGGCTTGGCACAGTGTCTCCAACATCTATGGTGACTGGCTTGGCACAGTGTCTCCTACATCTATGGACTGGCTTGGCACAGTGTCTCCTACATCTATGGTGAC
>WNGS01000902.1:6304-17943 GCA_020271785.1 Procambarus virginalis | reverse complement strand
GTCTTCCGGGAGTTTCCAGCTCGTCTAAGCCACTTTATGCACTGTTGAACGCGATATTTGCTCTTCCAGGCTATTTGTGTAGGCGTAGCAAGGACATCATAGCCATCACCACCGGCCTAACCTCTCCTTGCCTCACGTAGAACTTAGACAGCTGCCTATCAAAGGCTCGAACTTGTGTATCTGGCAGTGTTTCTCCAGCCTTACCCCACCTTCCAAGTGTTATATAAGCGTAATGGCTTCAGCACTTTCTCCTCATATTGCCTTGTCTTGTAGTGTTTTCTACATGTGTTGAATGGGTTGTTGAAGTGGTGGGAACCACTAATGTTAACACCCCCAATCTGTGTCACTATCCCCCCCCCCCACCCTGTCCCCCTACTTTTAATATTGGGTTCCACACGTCATAATATAGAAGTTGAGTGAGTTGGTTCAGGCGGAATCAATGTTTATTTATTTGTATGTACTCTCGTAGTAAGTTTTCCTGAGATATCTTGGATATCTTCTGGGGGGCTATATAGGCCAGTGGCTTTAAGAGTGCCATCGTTATCGTCGTGGCATCCGGTGTTGTCACGGTTCCCACGACACGCCCGATAATGCCCCTGCTGATGATACGGTATCTTTATTGCGTTCTTCTGTGACTGCTATCTTGTCTGAGATTATTGTTTTTTTATCTATTACCTCACTCTCAGTGTGTGTGTGTGTTATGCCTTCTGTTTGTGCGGGGAATAGTTGGAATTGTTATATCTCAACTGTTCTTCATTGCTCATTCAAAGATAGTGTTGCAATCTGATTGCAATGCTCCTGATGTGCACCGACGCAACTTTCAACATTTTGGTGTCAAGTGCAAAAAAAAAAATAACCAATGCTTTATTTCGTGGCATTTGCATATTTCCTTATTTTAGAGTTGGCATTTACTGCGGCTTACACTCTAGGCCTATAATTGATGCTCTTAATTGTTGCAAAAGATTCATGCGAATCATCCAAGTAATCTTTTTAAGAAGCTCAACCCGTTTTTATTCAGTGGACTTTGAGATTGATTAGATCAGCAGGCTCATAGATTTAATTTTAGTGCGTTACGTGCACCAAAAGTTCTTATATGGTGCAGTCAAGTCTTACTAAATTAAAAATACTTTCAAATATATGATAATATGCTTTTGGTGCACTGTATTAAGATATTCAAGGATATCTTGCGTCTGTGTGTGTGTGTGTGTGTGTGTTAGTGTAGAATAGTGGTGGCATAGTGGTGGTAATTGTGGTTATTGTCGAATGGTAGTGGCATAGTGTTTATGACGCTGGTTATCGTAATGTGTGTCTAATCATTGATATCGTAGATGCATGAATGTAATCTGCTGGCCGGGAGATGGCCCGAGGGCTGCCGCAAGAACCAAATATTCATTCGCAGCACACACACACACAGCTAGACGGAAAGAGACAGGCAGATAACGAGGCAGACAGACAGGTGGGAGAGAACAAGAGTGTTGGGGAGGAGGAGGGGGTGGGGGGTGATGCAGGACTAACAATGCCTGTTCTCTGACACCAGTTCGCTCGTCACACAATTGGGCTCCGCCTCTGAACGAACACCAACAGATTTGAGTCACTTTTTAGAGTGCTTTGTTCAATTTACGTCCGGCATCCGACCACAGGAACAACAGCCCAGGCAAAACACTCCTGAATACCTAAAATTACTGTCCATTCTTCCGCCTCTGCCTATATGTATAGGAATAATTATCTGGAGAAATAAGCGACTTAAATCGCCCTCGTCCCTGCCTGGCAAATAGCCCGGGCAAAGTGATTTACGCATCGTAACTCAGCATCCAAAAGAAGGATTTAATCCGACGATTGCGATTAGATGCTCTTAGAGGTCCTGGTGCTCAGGACCGTCTTATTGTGCCTGTGTGTGCCGCAGGGTTTCGTATACATAGTCTAGGAGACCTTAGATGGCGTGTGAGTAGCCCTGACCCAGGCCCCCCCTAAAGCCCCCAAGCCCCCCCCACTAAAGCCCTCCAAGCCCCCCCCCTGGTCTTTGTAGTCCTCTCTGGGAGGAGTCTAACTCAGCCCATATCTTCGTTGGTTGCTTATGTATTCTGAATGTTCTCTTCCTTCACCTGCCGTTGACCTGTACCTGTTCTGTAGCCTTAATTAGCTTCTACCTGTACCTGTTCTGTACCCTTAATTAGCTTCTACCTGCATCTGTCCTGTACCCTTAATTGTCCAGTGATTATGGCCACTGCCCAGGTGGCCATGGCCGCAGCACAGGTGGCCATGGCCGCTGCACAGGTGGCCATGGCCGCAGCACAGGTGGCCATGGCCGCTGCACAGGTGGCCATGGCCGCTGCACAGGTGGCCATGGCCGCAGCACAGGTGGCCATGGCCGCTGCACAGGTGGCCATGGCCGCTGCACAGGTGGCCATGGCCGCTGCACAGGTGGCCATGGCCGCTGCACAGATGACCATGTTTACTGTTCTCTTCTGTATATTGAATCTGTTTACTGATGTCCTATCTCAGGATTCGAATGTTTCCATCCAGAAATACATGTTGGCATACAGATATACATGTTGGCATACAGATATACAGGTTTGCATTCAGATATACATGATTGCATTCAGATAGATGCTTCTATTCATTTACACATGTTTACATTTAGATATTCATATATTTATACATACAATCATATGCAGCCAAGACGAGCAGAAACGTTGTAATTTTTCAATTAATTTACATGTTTCATGTATAAAAGCTGTATACATACGTATATTTATGTATACATACTATATACATATATGTACATATACATACATACTACATAAAACATACATACATACATGCATTCATGCATACTTAGATACTGCATTCATATATGTATACATACTGCATACATAAATGCATACATACATACATACATACATACATACATACATACATACATACATACATACATACATACATACATACATACATACATACATACATACATACGCAGGGGTCAGTCCTTGGACCAATACTGTTTCTGATATATGTAAATAATCTCCCAGAGGGTATAGACTCGTTTCTCTCAATGTTTGCCGATGATGCAAAAATTATGAGGAGGATTGAAACAGAGGATGATAGTAGGAGGCTACAAGATGACCTAGACAGACTGAGTGAATGGTCCAACAAATGGCTGTTGAAGTTCAACCCGAGTAAATTCATAGTAATGAAACTAGGCAGTGGAAACAGGAGGCCAGACACAGGATACAGAATAGGAGATGAAGTACTTAATGAAACGGACAGAGAGAAAGATCTAGGAATTGATATCACACCAAACCTGTCTCCTGAAGCCCACATGAAAAGTATTACGTCTGCGGCATATGCGAGGCTGGCTAACATCAGAACAGCCTTCAGGAACCTGTGTAAGCCACTAGACTAGTCCCAGAATTAAGAGGCATGAGTTACGAGGAAAGGCTGCGGGAAATGCACCTTATGACACTGGAAGACAGAAGAGTAAGGGGAGACATGTTCACTACCTACAAAATCCTCAGGGGAATTGACAAGGTAGACAAGGATAAACTATTCAACACTGGTGGTACGCGAACAAGGGGACACAGGTGGAAACTGAGTACCCACATGAGCCACAGAGACGTTAGAAGGAACTTTTTCAGTGTCAGAGTAGTTAACGGATGGAATGCATTAGTCAGTGATGTGGTGGAGGCTGACTCATACACAGTTTCAAGGGTAGATATGATAGAGCCCAGTAGGCTCAGGAATCTGTACACCAGTTGATTGACAGTTGAGAGGCGGGACCAAAGAGCCAGAGCTCAACCCCCGCCAGCACAAATAGGTGAGTACATACATTTATGCATACATACATACATACATACATACATACATACATACATACATACATACATACATACATACATACATACATACATACATACATACATACATATGTATGTAAGATCTGGGGGTTGAGATCACACCGAACCTGTCCCCAGAAGCCCACATCAAAAGAATATCATCAGCGGCATATGCTAGACTGGCCAACATAAGAACTGCCTTTAGAAATTTGTGTAAGGAATCTTTCAGAACCCTGTATACCACTTATGTAAGACCAATCCTGGAGTATGCAGCTCCAGCCTGGAGTCCATACCTAGTTAAACACAAGACAAAGTTAGAGAAGATTCAGCGGTATGCCACCAGGCTCGTCCCGGAACTGAGAGGATTGAGCTACGAGGAAAGGCTAAAGGAGCTGAACCTCACATCCCTGGAAAACAGAAGAGTAAGGGGAGACATGATAACCACCTACAAAATTCTCAGGGGAATTGACAGGGCGGACAAAGACAAACTCTTCACCACGGGTGGGACACGAACAAGGGGACACAGGTGGAAACTTAGTACCCAGATGAGCCACAGAGACGTTAGAAAGAATTTTTTCAGTGTCAGAGTAGTTAATAAATGGAATGCATTAGGCAGTGATGTGGTGGAGGCTGACTCCATACACAGTTTCAAATGTAGATATGATAGAGCCCAGTAGGCTCAGGAATCTGTACACCTGTTGATTGACAGTTGAGAGGCGGGACCAAAGAGCCAAAGCTCAACCCCCGCAAGCACAATTAGGTGAGTACAATTAGGTGAGTACATACATACATACATACATACATACATACATACATACATACATACATACATACATACATACATACATACATACATACATACATACTCATGTAAATATAAGATAAATGCGGCTTCGAGTGACGTCGTCATGACAACAGACTCGTTAGGTAATGTATCATTTCTTGGTCCATGGTTCGAGGGACCGTGGCTGGAAGCGTCTTCCCTCACACCTCTCATTTACCTCACCTCTCCCTCCCTCCTCACCCCTCACAACACCCTCACAACTCCCTCACAACACCCTCACAACACCCTCACAACACCCTCACAACACCCTAAGGATTATGAGCCCTCGCCACTGATCTCCTAACACACTAGAACTTGCTGTCGGAGATCTCTGTCTCGTGTTATTTAGCCCTAAGTCTCGAACGAGAGTCTCGAGAAATCTGGCCCTAAAGTGTAGTTACAAGAGGGAAGCAAATCCCTTGACGCCGGCCGAGCGTATACCACTTTGTGTACCCCCATTCGAAGTGTGTCACGATGAAGGCAGGAACCTCTCAAAGCCGTGTCGAGCTCTCAGAGGGTCTTCGCATCTGTGGCTTCAGGAGATAAGGGTGAGAATGTCAGGCTAGTGGAAGCGAGTATGGCAAGTTATTGAGCCCAGTGGAGATATTGTTCGTATGTTTAGCGGGACTCCAACAGAGGCCGGATTGATGGCTCTATCTGGCCTCCTCTCCTACGACACCCATCAGGCCAGATGGTATGGCCAGCTGGAACCATATCATGTCATGAGCCAGCTGGCCTGATACCAGCTGGAACCATATCATGTCATGAGCCAGCTGGCCTGATACCAGCTGGAACCATATCATGTCATGAGCCAGCTGGCCTGATACCAGCTGGAACCATATCATGTCCATCAACTATCCTAACCCAAAAATTCTGAGCAAAATTTCCACGACCCCCAAATCTCGTTTTTTTTTTTATAGGATTAAGTAGGATATTAAAAAAGGATTCCTTCCGTAGTAGGATTAATCGCCCGGTAGGGATACAAGGACATCCCTAAACCCTATCCCTGAGCCCTATCCCTGAGCCCAATCGTCTGCTCCGGGCTCCTTCGTTACAACAAAAGACCTTTTTTGTGTGTATGTGTGTGTGTCACAATTTACACAAAAGACATTATTTGTGTTTCATTTTCTTTGGGGTTTAAGAGTTCCCTGGAGATTATCCCTCCACTGGGTATTATACCCTGGTGGCGGGCACCTTTTCCAGGGATAACACGAAGTTAAATTGGATATCCTTACGTGGGGTACTACAGGCGTCTCGGGAGGATATCCTTTACTATGGTTGGTGTTGGGTATAAGGGCTTCTTGAGGCGTTCCGTTGGATATCTGGGGTGTTTTATCCCTTTAAGGATATCTGGTATTCCGTATCACTTTAAGGATATCTGGTATGCCTTATCCCTTTAAGGATATCTGGTATCACTTATCCCTTTAAGGATATCTGGTATCACTTATCCCTTTAAGGATATCTGGTATCACTTATCCCTTTAAGGATATCTGGTATTCCTTATCCCTTTAAGGATATCTGGTATCCCTTATCCCTTTAAGGATATCTGGTATCCCTTATCCCTTTAAGGATATCTGGTATACCTTATCCCTTTAAGGATATCTGGTATACCTTATCCCTTTAAGGATATCTGGTATACCTTATCCCTTTAAGGATATCTGGTATACCTTATCCCTTTAAGGATATTTGTAATGTTATTTTATGGGATTGATGTTATTTTTTTCTGATTGTTCCGAATTCAGGGTCAAGGTCTTTGGGGTCATGTAGTCAGAATCACTAAGGTCAGAGGTCACAATCACTAAGGTCAGAGGTCACAATCACTAAGGTCAGAGGTCACAATCACCATTGTCATGGTTCCATTCTCAGATGGTACAAATGGATACAAATCTAGGTTACGTTCCTTCAAACTGTGATGGAAAGCATGAAGTAGATTAGGGAGCATATTGCTAGGGGAAAATTTCCATAGAAAAACTACTCCGTGTTTGTTGAAATGCAAGAAAACAAAAATTATGCAACTGTATGCAATATTTTCAGGTTATTCATTCACCAGAAACTTATATATAAATATGTTCACTGAACAAACTTTGCATAATAAATGCATTGTAATTAGGTAATAATTTTAATTTACTAATTCTGAAGCTGGGGAAGTAAGTTGCTGGAAACTCTTGGCAAAGTTCACTTGTGAACTTTTGAGCAAGTTGCTTCTATATAGAGAGAGGATATATCTCAGCTTGGTGTTGGGCTTAGAGCCTATATTCTATGGAGGGTTATTAAGGCCTATGACCCCTCAAGGGTTATTATGGCCTATCAACCTCTGGAGGGTTATTAAGGCCTATCAACCTCTGGAGGGTTATTAAGACCTATCAACCTCTGGAGGGTTATTAAGACCTATTAACCTCTGGAGGGTTATTAAGACCTATCAACCTCTGGAGGGTTATTAAGACCTATTAACCTCTGGAGGGTTATTAAGGCCTATCAACCTCTGGAGGGTTATTAAGGCCTATCAACCTCTGGAGGGTTATTAAGGCCTATCAACCTCTGGAGGGTTATTAAGGCCTATTAACCTCTGGAGGGTTATTAAGGCCTATCAACCTCTGGAGGGTTATTAAGGCCTATCAACCTCTGGAGGGTTATTAAGGCCTATCAACCTCTGGAGGGTTATTAAGGCCTATCAACCTCTGGAGGTTATTAAGGCCTATTAACCTCTGGAGGGTTATTAAGGCCTATCAACCTCTGGAGGATATTATATATATATATTTATTATATATATATATAATTCAACCTTTCTATAATATTAGTAGATCCATCGCCGCTGCACTGAGCACTCAACCAGCTGATTAAAACCTGTCAATGCCCACCTTAGTTCCCATAGCTCTGAGAGCGTCGGCCCCTAGGGAAGGCAGCCCCTTACAACTTTCTCCAAAAAAAATAGGTTCGGATGCTCGCATTTACCGTCAACAGAGACCCTTGAGCTGCTAATGTTTAGTTTCAGCGCCTCAGTGTGGCGAATCCGAGAGGGAAACACCTGCTGTACCCTTGATTCGGTAACTTGTAAACCCATCCATTGTGTTTATCATTGTATTAATTGTAACCCTTAAAAACGTAATAAAGCAAACCAAACACAAACAGAAGGGGAAGTTGGACAAAAAGATGGAAAGTGAAAACGATGGGGACACAAAAATCCACTGTAATGTGTGAGCTTTTTGTTGTTGATGTGGGCCTTGTTTTTCCGGGCAGAGGTGGCACCTCCTATATTCACCTAGTTGTGCCTGCGCTGAGGCTGAGCTCTGCTCTCTCGGCTCCCCCTCACAACTGTCAATCCATCAGTTTTGCACACACACAAGATCTCAGTCTCACCACAATCAATCTTGTTTTCTCACACACACACACACATGTGGTGTGTGTGATGAGATGAGAGAGAGAGATAAGCGAGAGAGAGAGAGGAAGAGAGGCAGAGAGAGGAGAGAGAGCGAGAGAGTGAGAGAGAGAGAGAAGAGTGAGAGCTGAGAGAGAGAGCGAGTAGCTAGAGAGCGAGAGCGAGAGAGAGAGCATGTGTTTTACTGCTGTTAAAACTCTCATGATAGATGAGGCCTCTAGGAGCAGGCTTCAGAGTAGCGGACGGGCTGGATAACAGCTCTTGCTTGTGCAGTTTTTCACCAAGTACGTCATGTGAACATTTGAAACCCCAGTCCTGAGTTTTTAAAAAAAACTGGAGGCACCCCGTTAGTTGCCCAGGGGGGCCTCCGCTCGCGTTCGCGCTCGCGCGCAGCTTGCGCGCGGCTGCTCTCTCTCTCGCTCTCGCTCTCGCGCCGCTGCTCATCGCGGCGCGCTCTCGCGCGCTCGGTCCTCTCGCATGCGAGCTACGTCTCCCTCTTCGCTCGCTCTCTCTCTCTCCATCTCCCCTCTCCTCTCAGCCTCTGTTAATAATACCGAAAAAATGATTGGAACCCAATACTTCCTGCTGTTCTTATTGTGGTAGGGAGCGGGGCAGGCAGAGGACGCCCTGGGAGAATAATACCCCCAACAGCCAGGGTAAACAGCCAGGACCCCGACCTCTCCCATGTGTGGAAGACAATGACTGGAGAAGGTTGGTGAAGAATGAACACCAGGAGGAGGAGGAGGACGTTGAGAGTGAGGAAAAGAATGGGAAGGGAGGGAAGGGAGGGGGGGGGAGCAGGGTATGGGGAGAGAGGGAGAAGGAAAATATGGGACGGGTGGGAATGTGAAGGATGAGAGAAGAGTTTAAAATGAGACAAACAGAGGTCAGAAAAGAAAGCCTAACTATGTAATTGGGGGAGAGACAGAGAGAATACAGCTGAGAATACAGCTGAGAGGGGCAGAGAAAATACAGCAGCTTGAGAGAGGTAACATACAGCAGCGAATTACAGAACAAATACAACAAAGAAATACAGGAAAAACGCGGGGGGATTATAGGAATTGGTAATACAAATACACACAGCTATTCCAGGTAGAATACAGCAAAGATCAACGAAGAAAAAAAATACAGCAGGGAGCGTTAAGAAAATACAGCAGGGAGCGTTAAGAAAATACAGCAGGGAGCGTTAAGAAAATACAGCAAGTAATTGCATGATAAATACAGTGAGGTTGACTCAGGAAAGATTTAGAGGAAAACTGTAGGAAAATTACAGAAGGTATTAGGAGGAAAATACAGGAATGAAGGAGAGAATGAATAAACAAGGAAATGGAAGAAAAAAAATACAGCAATTTGAGTTAAGGAAAATAAACTTATTACCTTTATCCCCTCTCTTTACTAACCCTTATTCTTCGTTCCCTTATACTTCCTATTCTCATCCATTATCTTCCTCTTCTAGTTCATCCTTTCCTCAACCTCATATCGTCTTTCCTTGTGCCATTCCATCCCCCCGTCCAATCCTAAATCCTTTTCCTGATCCCTTCCAAGGGCAGGATAGTCGTATTGGCTGGGCACTTTCCCCTTGATAATGCCTTCTCTTACACTGTTGTCCTCACAATGATTCACTGCTCATCCTCCCCTCTTGCTCAGGGGCTAAGGAGAATGAGCAAAAACAGCCCTAATATGAGCTAATCTAATAAGATTCAGCTCTCTATATATGGATAAAAGGCTTCAGCATCTTCCTGTATATAGGAAGATATACCAATTGACCCATCTATATGAGGCATCTTGTCTTATTCCTGGAAAACCGTCATTAACCTTTCCTAAATCTATCCTGACTTGACCTATCATATTCTACCCTATGCTAACCTTGATTATTCTCCCCTAACCTTCCCTAAAGCAAATAACATCTGCATTCTTGTGTTTCATATGTGAGGGAATTCATGTGTGAATTTGTGTGAATTTCATGTGTTTGAATCTATGTGTGAGGTCATAGATACTCCTGGTCTCGATTTCCGAGGTCAACCTCAAGCCCTGGGAGGCCGTGGAGAGGTGTAGTTTTGTAGTATCGTGCTATCTCCTCCAACACTTCTCCCAAACACCTCTCCAACACCCTCTCTCACCACTGCTCCTTTGTCGGACTTGGAGGGAGAAGAGGGGGGGGGGGTAACTGTTGTGTTGTTCTGAGGGACAAGGCAGAGGATAATCCTGTGTTGGATGTGTGTGCATGTTTAGTGCAATGGAGGTATGTGTGTGTGTTGTGTGTGTGTGTGTGTGTGTGTGTGTGTGGTGTGTGTGTGTGTGTGTGTGGTGTGGGTGTGGGTGTGTGTGTGTTGTGTGTGTGTGTGTGATGTGTGTGTGTGTGTTGTGTGTGTGTGTGTGTGTCATACTCCCATCCTATGTACTCACATAATTGTGATTGCGGGGGGTTGAGCTTTGGCTCTTTGGTCCCCACCTCTCAACTGTCAATCAACAGGTGTACAGATTCCTGAGCCTACTGGGCTCTATCATAGTTACACTTGAAACTGTGTATGGAGTCAGCCTCCACCACATCACTGCCTAATGCATTCCATTTATTAACTACTCTGACACTGAAAAAATTCTTTCTTACGTCTCTGTGGCTCAATCTGGTACTAAGTTTCCACTGTGTCCCCCTTGTTCGTGTCTCCAACCCGTGGTGAAGAGTTTGTCTTTGTCCGCCCTGTCAATTCCCCTGAGAATTTTGTATGGGTTTATCATGTCTCCCTTACTCTTCTGTTTCCAGGGATGTGAGGTTCAGCTCCTTTAGCCTTTCCTCGTAGCTCAATCCTCTCAGTTCCTATCCTGTGGTGTGTGTGTGTGTGTGTGTGTGTGGGTGTGGGTGTGTGTGCAGTGTGTGTGTGGGTGTGGGTGTGTGTGTGGTGCTGTGTGTGGTGTGTGTGCGTGTGTGTGTGTGTGTGTGGTGTGTGTGTGTGTGTGTGTTGTGTGTGTGGTGTGTGTGTGTGTGTTTTGTGTGTGTGTGTAAGGGGGTGGGCAGTCTTGTGGAGGGTGTATGTTTTGTTTCTGGAGTACGGGTCCTTTGGTATGTGTATGTGGTGTTATGGGGAGGGGGAACGTGGAGTTAGCGTGTATGGGGTGAGTTTGTATTTACTCTTTTTGCCTGTAGGAGCGAGCCTATTCGCTCTTGGACCCCGTCTTTCCAAACCGACGGTTTTGTAATGCATTGACTTACGGCCTATTGTCGTCAATCATATATACTACATGTTTCATCTGTCTCACACACACCCACACACACATGAACTATTCAAACTGGAGGGGGCGGCGAACAAGGGGGCACAGTTGGAAGCTGAGTACCCAAATGAGCCACAGAGACATTAGAAAGAACTTTTTCAGTGTCAGAGTAGTTAGTAAATGGAATGCACTAGGAAGTGATGTGTTGGAGGCTGACTCCATACACAGTTTCAAATGTAGATATGATAGAGCCCAATAGGCTCAGGAATCTGTACACCAGTTGATTGACAGTTGAGAGGCGGGACCAAAGAGCCAAAGCTCAACCCCCCGCAAGCACAAATTAGGTGAGTACAATTAGGTGAGTACACACCACCACACACACACACACACACACACCACA